>JAJOOR010020201.1:0-26768 GCA_036250505.1 Solanum acaule | reverse complement strand
TGACAAGGGAAACCCGCAGCCGCTACCCTTTGGGTGCGCACAGGGTAAAACCCCCGCTCCTATGCAATAGCTCGCAAACCACATAGGAGAGGTAACCCACACTAGGCAAGCCCGGTGCGACGAGCTCGACCCAGAAGGCAAACCCCTTGCTTTCGCTGGCAAGGGGTTTCGAACTTGAGACCTCCAACATGGAAGTCCCAAGCCCAAACCACTGGGCCACCCCGAAGGGTAGAAACAACTAGTTATAGTAAGCATGAATCCGCTAAATCAAAAGAAATATGTTCTTTTTACACACACTCATATATCTTTTCCCCTAGGGAGTATACTAGAAGAGACATTTCAAGTAATGTTCGATTAATCTACAATTAAATAAACTTTACAGGAACCACAAACCCTAACCATAATTACAGTCAATAAGATTATCATACATGAAAAGCCGATAAGAGTATGTTAATAAGTATAGTTGGAGAAGATCTAAAGCTAAATATAGTTTATTCAGAGCAGATAAAATCCTAATCACAGTTTACTATCAATAAGAACTGTCGTAAATAGCATATATGGGTATATTTGCATGTATAACCGGAGATAACCCACAATTAGATACACTTTGTTCAACGCAGCTAAACCCTAAGCACAACTACAGTAATAAGAACTATCGCGTATGAATATGTCAAGAGTAGCCGGAGTTTGAATAATTAGGGTTTTTACCTGCGACGGTCACGGTAAGAGCCAGGGTCGGCCGGACGGCTGTCGTAGCGACTCATATTCCGGCAAACTCGTCGGAGGTATTAGACTAGAATATATTACGGGAAGCTTCTGGAAGAAAATGGTGGTTTTCTTTGCCAAAGAAGTAGTAATGCTGGATATGAAAATGCTTTCGCCGCCGTCTGTTTTTGTGGGTTTTATTTTGATCCTTACTAATTGACATACATTCAATTTGGTCCCTTCTATTTTTACATTTATCTTGATTTTAGCCTTAATGTTTCAAACTGCACCTAAGAGGTCCCTTGGCCACTACCTCTTGACCTAATAATATTGATCCTATTTTGAGTAGGGCGTAACACCTCGGACTTCGAAAGAGCTAAATAGAGGTTCGTATAAGTCATTCATCAGTTTTTAGTTTTAATCAACTTCAAACGATCATATCTTTTAACACATAAAGAATTAGGTAGTCCATGAGTTATCAAATTGAAGGTCTTTGAGTCCTCTTTTCAACGCCGTCAAGTTTACTTAATTTCGAGCTCGGACTAAAAAGATACGCATATTTCAAAATGTGGATAATTAGTTAGAGTATACAGATAACTTAAAACATGATCCATATACAGTAAAACTTCACTAAATTAATACTCGATTAATTAATAATCTCTCCAACATAATATTTTCATCCGGTCCCAACTTGGGCCAATGGAAAAAATCACCTATTTCGATAAGATAATAAGATAATATATTTTCAGAACACCTTTATATGGTCCCATTAATATTATAAATTAATAATTCTCTAAAATTACAAATATATCTAAGACAATTTAGTGAAATATGATTATATTGTGTTCTTTTTTTGTTAAAATTTAAATCTAGTTGAAGCTCATCTCTAACTTTTCTTATTGCATCCAAAAATTTCGGTGTTATCTTTTTGAACTGCACCATAAAATTGTGAAGAGTTTTAAATGCGATAAATGCTTTCTTACACATAACTAGTTTCAAAGGTATAGTATCTTCTTCAACATTATCATCAACATCGTTTTCCAATGGTATCCACAATTTCTTCTATGCTCTGGACCTCTGAACATGTATATTTTCACCTATCTAACAGGTTATTAACATCCATTTTATTGCGCTTACCGAGATTATTAATCATGACATCAAGTTCATGAATGACGTATTCACGAGTGGGTTCATTCAAATTCTCTGAGATTTCATTTCCGAACGAATTTTGAGGTGTCAAAATACTTGTTAAATTAATAAATATTAATTTATCGATTAGATAATACATCTACAAAATAATAATATTTCATGGTCCCACCTAATTAATTTAGTGAGGTTTTACTACTGAAAACATTTAGCTAGGCAAAGTGCACTCCCAACTAATTTTTTTTTATCTTAAACAAGGTTAACTGACCAACAGTTCACTTGATAATTAGAGTTATCCTTACTGATACATTAATCATCAAAAACTAAATTTAGGACACTACCAAACATTAATATCAACAGCACACACGTAACAGAAACTCAATTTGCAGTTATTTTATCCCTTTAGATAATGAAATCAGTTTATTGCAAGGAAAATGGTAAATAATAATAAGCTCAATAATATAAACAATTATAATAATAAAAATATAAAATTTATATTCAAGACCATTTATTCTACAAATATTTCTTGTCCACATACGACCAGATTCATTTGTAAACTAGGTTCATAAGGTAAAAATTATGAAGACTTCTATCAAACAAATTTGACTAAGAAATTCATGAGCAAACTCAGTGAAATTTGTGCATACGTAATCTGCCCAAATTATTACGAGTTATTTAATTTGAGGCAGTACTCAAATTTTACACATGATAAACATTTCTTGTTCCGTAAAGAGAATAAATTCAAAATATGGTGTTTTAATTTTATTTAGAGCTTTCAAAGAAATCACCATTTCTGGTGGTCCAATATAACCATTTTATTCTAAACAAATCTGTAGATTGGGAAAAACATAAAATCTAACGAAAAGTCTTTCGGACTATCAAAAAATGATCAAAGATAATTATCCAAATTTCTTACTTGGACAACTTAAGTAGTAGAAATATTTTCATGGTGTGCAAAGCCCCTTATTCATAAATCAATTTTTCTTATGAAAAAATAAATGTCAAAAATTAAATCATAAACTCAAACCCATTTTTCTTCTTGATCATGTGGTAAGAATTTCAAAGTTCATAATAAACATATCTCCCACCTTGCTTAATAAGAATAGTTATTGCCGAAAAACTTGAAGCCTGATACCTTGAAATCAGGATTTTACTCTTGATGGAGTTGAGAGAGTGAAATCTAACCAACCTAATACCACTGGAATAATATTTAATGAGATCTAGCATTATTTTATTTCTATCCTCACCATAGAAAGAAAACAACAAAAGAGATATTCTTACTAATTTTCAGTGAGGCGGTTGTTATGCCGTAATTTTACTAACCTTTAGAAAAATCACCTTTTGAAATATTCTAAGTATAATACAATTTGAGAAAAATACTTAGAAAAGAGTCTAAGAAAACTTAATTTAAAAAGATTCTAATAGATTAAGTCTTTAAAAATTTAGAGAAAATGGGTAAGAGGTTCTTATTTACGCTAAGATTTTTAAGACATTTGAAGCGTCCGCTAACACGCGGTTATCCTACGACTTGGTTAATATATATTTTGACTATTTTTTAGAAAAAACGATTAACATAAAAAATAATAATTTACAAGTGATTAAAATTTTAACAAAATTGAATTATTTGAATCATTTTAGTAATAATTTACACCGATTTGATTAATTAAAAGTATGAAAACTATTTTAAATTAAAGAATAAATAAAAGTTTTGACTAAAGTTATTCAATAAAAGTATAAGAGTTGATAAAATGAATTTTATTAAAATAAACTAACGTAAAGAATATGGTTCGGCTTTTGGGGAATTCAATTAAATTAAACCATATCAAATAAAATGGTTAGAATTAGTAGACAAAAAATATGTCAAATATTCAGTAATAGTAAAATTTCCAGATTGTCAAAAGTACCCAAAATTGGGACTATTGGGCCCAAAATCAGAAGTTTGTCCGCCTGGGCTAATTTTGAACCTAACAGCTACTATGGATTAATTTGGGTTTTGGCCCAAACCTGCCCTATTTTCTAATAAGAGCCTGCAGCAGAAATATTGTGTATACGCTCAGTAATATAAGACATGGCCTAAAATTTGTCTAACATCATTATATACAAAATAATAAATAAAAATTATCATTTGAACTCCGTTCGAATAGCTTCAATGGGAAGCAGCTTCGGGTACCTGTAAAGACACTTAGTAAAAGTGTTAGTACAAAATAAATATGAATAAAAACAAATGAATTAATTAATAACTTCAAAATAAAAACCCGTCTTATATAATGAATGTGAAAATGGTGAAGCAAAGATTAACAACGAAAACATTTATATATTAAAAAAAGCAATAACAATAAGAAGCTGAAAAATAGACAAAAATATATTAAAAAATAATAATATAAAATTAAAAGGGGTCACCAGAAGTTGTTTTCTGGCCGGATCTGGTTGTGGTTTGCCTGCGATGGGCTGGTTATTACTCGCTGGTCGGAGCTTGATCGGAAACACCGGAGGTTGTTTTCTGGCCGGATCTGGTTGTTGTTCGATCTCACGGCCAGCTCGCGGGTGCTCGTCGAAAAATGTTTTTGCCGGATTTTGGACATAAAATTTATATCAAAGGATTGCCCTTGAAGAGTTCTGCACATTTATGTAAAGGTTTTAGGATGGGAATGACCGGAACTTCGTAAATCTAAAGAAAAAGGCGAAGATTTATGATTGATTTTTCTTAGATTTATGGAGTTTGGCTATGGATAAGGATGAATGGTTTGCGGATTTGTGTAGAGGAGGGTGAAAGGAAGAAATAGTAAAAAATTTGGAGATTTTTCCGGCCAATGGGTGGTGGATTCGCCGGATTCCGGCGGAACTCCGGTGAACTTGTCACCGAAAAATTATGAACACTAAAAGAAATTTTCAAAGACCAAAATTCTGAAAATTTCCTCAAATTTATCCACACCTCTCCCCTTAAAAATCTGAAAATTATTCTCTTTAAAACAATTCCACCACCTCTTTTTTTTAAAACTTTTTCCCAACTTTTTCTTCCTACCTTTTCCCCCTTTTTCTTTCCCCTTTTTCCTACTTTTCCCCCACCTATTTTTTGACCTAATCAAATCATAAATAGAAAAATAATTATGCAATGGGCTCAAATTGTGGGCTTGGGATTGCGGCCCAAAATCATTGGACAATCTGTGAATACAAATTTTATTCGTATTTGAATGAATTTCTAGACTGTGCAAAATATCAAAATGAATATTAACAAATGATCGATCTATTCTATGGTGAAGCATCCAAAGCATAACTGCACACTCACACGAACAAATAAAATGAATATTAAAAATAATGAACGTAACTAATGACATGTAAAAATGTAATTTTAAAATTAACTGATAAAAAATCCTAATTTTTGATAAATAAGGATAGTTATCGATTAACTTATTTAAAATTATAAAAAAAATTATTTTGAACTATTAAATAAATAAAAAACTTAAAAGTTACGAATTTTGAAAATGTTAGGCCAAATTTGGGTGTCAACAGCAGTGTCTTTTCAAGTTCTGAAATAGAAAGTTAATTTTAAATGGTAGAGTCTCATGCTAATAACGTGTTATAAAATAAAAGTAGATTATTAAATCAAATGGAGAACATAGAAAGAGGAAAGGAAAACAACAAGTAGTAGTATTTTATAAATATTGGTGTCCCTCTTTGTTGTATGTAATGCCTCCTTTATAGGCACAATTTACTTGGAGAAGTTGCATTGTAGAGTGACTCCACATGGACATTCATTTGACTTTATTAATTACAATAAAAAATCAAAAGTAGGACCCTTCTATTTTTTATTTTTTTGACTTAAAACTAACTTAAGTTGGACTTTAAAAAATTACTTTTAAATTATTATTTTTTTCAGATAATACAAACATACGCGTAGTCTAAAAATTTACTGATCTAAGACTGAAAATTGCTAGAAATGGTCTACTGTTTTAGACTTTAGAGATGAAAATTGAGAACCAAACATGTTTGTATCATATACCTAAGACAAAGTGAACATGTTCTTTATCTTAATAAAAGTATTTTACTGAATTAAATGTGTAATATATGAAACAAAAATAAAAAAAAGAAAAGAAAAATCTAATAGAAATCAAAAGCAACAAAAATGAACGTAATATGCAAGTGAAAATGTTTTATATTGATTTCTATCATTTGGTATCAGAGCCAAAAATAATTTTTATTATTTATGGTATTATTGTAGTAGAAAAACGATGACCTCTAAAATTTTTATCAAGCCGCTATTCGCACTTCGATGGTTATTACGATCATAGAAATATATTGATGAAGAACTTTCTTAAAGTCCAAAGATTTTCGTCTATGTGCAAGTGCCAACACTGATATTGTTTTGTCTGAAGTAAATAAAAAAATAGAATTGACAGTCTAAGGTTAAAGAATTTCAAAGCGAAAAATTATCTTTTTTCAAGCTATTGATCGCTCAATACTGAAAACTAGGGGTGAAGCTATTGTGTAAGAGGAAAGTTCGGACAAACTCAATAACTTTTACATAAATTCTATATTTATATTAAAAATGATAGTTAATAGAGAAAAGGCTCAAAACTATCCTTGAACTATCGGAAATAACTCATATTTACCCTTAAACTATATTCCAGCTCAAAATTACCCTTCTTGTCAAACTATTGGGTCATACCTACCGTTCTAATTAACAGTAGTATGTTAAGTGCCACATAGACACCACATGGATGCCACATAAGCACAAAAAAACTCTCACCTCCACATAGACTAATAAGATCCTAATTACTAGTTTTCCCCTCATTTCTCTTAAGATACGATTTCACCCATTTCCCCTCATTTTTCCGGCTAGGGTTTCACAGATTTCCCATCATTTCGCTCGGCTAGGGTTTCACAGATTTCCCCTCATTTTGCGGTTGAATTTCAAAATTGATTTCGAGGCTGGATTTCAAAGTGGATCTTCGCGACTATAGGTTCGTAAATCTTTGTTCTTATTTTATTATGTTTACGATTTCAAAGCTGTGGATAGTTAGGATTTGCGACTTTATTTATAATATCCTGGTATATTAGATTTAGGGAAAAATTATTTGTTTATTTGAGTTAAGCAAAGAATCTTTTATTTATTCCAAATAGTTTAAGTTATTTCTAAAAGTTTTGGACCATTTTCCAAAATATAGTGTAAGGGTATGTTTAAGAAGGGCATGTGGTTTCGTATCTTATTGAATTGTGGTCCAATAGTTACATTTTTGTAATCTTTTGAGAATATTGTCTCGTATGTTGTGGTCCTATTCTGTTAAGGTTAGATTTATGAAATAATTTGAGTTAAAATAATAGTATTTAATGGACTTGCATGTAAATATATATTGTTTAATCCTAGTCTGAATTTGATGTGTGTGGTTTCAAATGCCCTTTTTCATTGTTTATTATGGCATTTTTGTAATCTTTTGAGAATGTTGTCTCGTATGTTGTGGTCCTATTTTATTAATGGACTTGTATCCCTCTATTGTTTTTGTTGTATTAAACATGTCCCCCTGTATGTTTTTTCTTTCTTTTAGTTTATATTCCTAAAGTTTAAGTCATATTTGTTCATATTTTTTCCCATTATTGTTTGTGTTGTAAAACATGTGGCCCTTGTATACTCTTTGTTTCTTTTAGTTCATTTCTGCATAACAGTAAGGACTTGGTCCTAAATGCCCTTTTTCATTATTTATTATGGCTTTTTTGTTCAGAGTTTTTACATCTACTATTTATGTTGTATTAAACATGTGGCCCACTGTATGATTTTTCTTTCTTTTAGTTTAGATTCCTAAAGTTTAAGACATGTTTGTTGACATTTTTTCCCACTATTGTTTATGTTGTAAAACATGTGGCCCCTGTATGCTTTTTCTTTCTTTTAGTTCATTTTTGCATAACAGTCAAGTCTTGGTCCCAAATGTTCTTTTTCATTATTTAATATGGTATTTTTGTTTAGAGTTTTTACATCTATTATTTATATTATATTAAACATGTGGCCCCTATATGTTTTTTCTTTCTTTCAATATAGATTCCTAAAGTTTAAGGCATGTTTGGTCAGATCTTTTTCCACTATTGTTTATGTTGTAATACATGTGGCCCATGTAAGGACTTGATGTGTGGAGTCCCAATGCCTGTGTGTGTTTGTGTTTCTTATTCGTTTATGTTGCAATAGCCATGTAGTTCCTGTGTGTTTTATAAGATGTAATGACTTATTTATTGTGTATCTTTTTCATTTATGTTTGTTGAGTTTTTTCATTCCATTCTTTATGTTGTAATAAATTTGTGGCCACTATTTGTTTTTTCTTTCTTTTAGTATAGATTTCTAAAATGTAATGACTTATTTATTTAGATGTTGTGTGTTTGTGTTTCTTATTCATTTATATTGTAATAATCATGTAGCTCTTGTGTGTTTTATAAGGTGTAATGACATTTTTATTGTGTATCTTATTCATTTATGTTTTTTTGATAATAACTGTGAATTATTCATTTATGTTTGTTGAGTTATTTTCACTCCATTCTTTATGTTGTAATAAATTTGTGGCCACTATTTATTTTTTCTTTCTTATAGTATAGATTTCTAAAATGTAATGACTTATTTATTTAGCTCTTGTGTGTTTGTATTTCTTATTCATTTATGTTGTAATAAATATGTAGCTCCTGTGTGTTTTATAGCAGTAAGAAGTAATGACTTATTTATTTAGCTCATGTGTGTGTATCTTATTCATTTATGTTTGTTGAGTTATTTTCACTCCATTCTTTATGTTGTAATAAATTTGTGGCCACTGTTTATTTTTTCTTTCATTTAGTATAGATTTCTAAAGTATAATGACTTATTTATTTAGCTATTGTGTGTTTGTGTTTCTTATTCATTTATGTCTGCTTTTGTCTGTTTTTTTTTCTATGAAAGATCTTTTGGTTGACCTTATGTTGCATTATGGGGGTAAATGAATTACAAAATCACTACTAATATATGACAAGAAGTATGTTGCTACTAGGAGAGACACTAGTGCAGATCTCTTAGACTATGATAAGATAGTGGAAAAGTACACAAAAAACTTAAAATTTGTGCTTGTGAAACAAATACTAGTGAAAGGGCCTTCTAGAAAATTTTACTTGGTTGAAGGATCTGGAGGAATTAAGACACTCCAATGCTTATTAAATGAACAATTTAAGGTGGTTAATTATTTTGCTGTGGATAATTTTGAAGAAACTGTTTCTGCACCAAATATTATTCACCATAGTGAAGCATACTTGGTAGCGTGTGAATATGAAACTGATGCTGAAAAAGAAAGTGATTGTAGTGATAGTGACCAGTCTAGTGATGATGAATATAACTTTGATCAGTTAGAGCTTATTAAGATGAAGAATTCTAAAAGCAAATGTTGATCTCAATCACTACAAAGAACTTTATCCCTCCATGACTTTCAAGGACTTGAATAACGCAAGAAAAATTATGAATTTGTATTCTCTTTCAAATCCAAGCCTATAGTAGTGGAAAAACGTGACAACTAAGGTATAAATGCATGATTGGTTGTCCATTTGTCCTTCTTATTTCACAAGATGGTAAAGGTCAAAGTTTTAAGGTTGAAACACTGAAAACAAATCACAATTGTGAGAATGGTTTATAAATCCTAGAGCCTGCACAAGTATTTTAGCATAATATTTCAAGAGTTAACTACAGAATAATCCTCAGTACAAGCTAAAGGATATAAAAAAAGACTTTAAGGATCAGTTCAACTTGAATGCTAGTACCTCTAAGTTGAAGAGATCGAAGAGGATGGCTCTTCAAAAATTGCAGGGACGTTTCTTAGATGATCTCAACAGAATTGAGGCTTATGCAAATGAGCTTAGGCTAAACAATATTGATAGTGATATTGCAATTAATTTATCAAAGAATGGATTAGAACAAGGTAAAAGAAAGTTTCTTAGGATGTACATCTGCCTTAATTAGGGCTGGCAGGGGGACGGGGTCGGCCCGCCCTGGCCCGCGACCGATTCGAGAACCGGCTCGCCAGACCCGATCCCGTACCTTTTCACGGGTTGGGAGGAATTCGAGATAGGGGACCGGTTAGGGGTTGGTTCACCCTTTGGTCCCGATCCCTCAATGCTCTAAAGTTGGGATGGAAAAAAGGTTTGGGACCCTTTATTGGACTAGATAGGACCTTCTTAAAGGGTCAATGCAAGGGACAACTTTTGGTGGCTATGTCATCAGATTCGCAGAATTGCTTCTATCAATTGGCATGAGTTGTAGTTGATAAGGAGACAACTAGGACATGAATATGATTTCTACAACTTCTGAACAATTCATTGAATCTGAAAGATGGTGAAATAGCCACCTTTATGTCTGATATGCAGAAGGTAAATAATTTTTTCTATTTATTTGAATAATTTTGTCTTCTTTTTATAACAATTTGTAACTGTATATTTATTTATTTGACATGTACATGGACTCTCCTTGATATAAGCAATAAAAATGTCCTTCCTTTGTCTCAACACAGGTACTTTAAGTTGCTTTAATTATTTTGTTCTCTTGAATATATTAACTAACTATTCACTTTTTATTGATTATAGGTATTGTGTTAGGCATATTGATGCCAACTGGATGAAGAGATTTAGGTCAGGAGAGATGAAGAAACTACTTTGGTGGGCTACTTAGAGTACTTATGAGAAAGATTTCAAGGATCAGTTGAGTGCACTTGGTGCATTGTCAAAAAGTGATGTCAAGAATATGCTTAGGTATCCTCTACAGACATGGTGCAGGGCATATTTGGATACTATATGCAAAAATCAAATGGTGGATAATAATTTCATAGAGTTTTTCAACTCTTGGATCCTGGAAGCAAGAGATAAGCTAATCCTGAAAATGCTTGAAGATATAAGAATCAAGATAATGAACATGTTAAGAGAAAAGAAAGAGGATGCAAGCAAATGGACTACTGATTACAGTCCTAAGTGCATTAAATTGTTCACTGCATACATGAAAATAGCTCAATTATGCAATGTTGATTTCAATGGTGATCTTGGATATGAAGTGTCTGAGGGTGAAAATAGGCATACAGTGAACTTGGTGGAGAAAAAAATGCACATGTAAGTAATGGCAGTTGACTGACATTTCATGTCCTCATGCCATCAAAGATGTGTTGTACCAGAAAATAGAACCAAATAATGAAATTAATTGGTGGTACAGTAAGGAAGCTTACTTGATGACATATAGGGCAAAGTTGATGCCTATAAGAGGTGAACAATTCTGAAATGTATTGCCAGAACATGCAATAGATCCACATGATCTTGTGAAAACAGTGGGAAGACCAAAGACCAAGAGAACTAGAGAAAATGAAGCAACAATTAAAAGAGCTGGAGAGTGGGCTCACTCAAGAAAAGAAACTAAAATGACATGTAATAAGTGTGGTGAAACAACTCACAATGCAAGAACATTACTCATTCATATATGTCCCTGTTATTAGTACTATATAGTTGACTGCATATAAACATTGTATTTTAAGTTTGTTGAAGGAGAACAATGGGCAACATTGAAGAAAAAAAGAGGCATAACAAAGGAAGGACCTGAAGAAGAATCTGAAGAAAAAGTTGAAGGAGCCCATGAAGAAGATTATGATGTTAATAGTTCAGCCCCTACACCAACACAAAATGAAGAATACCATTTCATGCCCACACCAAGACTATCACAAGAACACTATAAATTATTTGGACCTGCTAGAGAGCCTGAAAGTGATCCAGATATAAGGCCTCAAGTCATATATGAAAATCGCACAAAACTGAAGATGAGGATGAATCAACAAAGAGCAACTAGAAATAGAGTTATATCTTTTAGAGGTGATCATACTGGAATTAGTGAGCCTACATATTTACCTTACTCACCTACTAAGCTCACTTGAAAAGGAAAATAAGGCAATCAGCTGGAAAGAGAGACAGAAGAAGGTGGGCAAGTTGAAGACAAGAAAAACTAATGGAAAATCCCAGATTTGAAGTGTTTTGGATAGTGCAAAAAGTTATCTACTTTTGTTTATTTTTTCTTGAAGTTGGCAAATGCAAAACAATGAATGTGTTTTGTTTATTTTGGGTTGAAGTTGGTAGATGCAAAACAATCAATGCGTTTGTTTATTTTGGGTTGAAGTTGGTAGATGCAAAACAATCAATGCTTATGTTTATTTTGGGTTGAATTTGGTAGATACAAAACAATGAATGCTTATTTTTATTTTTGTCTTGAAGTTGGTATTAAGTTATGAAGTTTGGTGAAACATTAATGTTTCGTTTTTGTCCAGATTTTGTGATGTTTATTTCCAGTTTTTACTTAACGTTTGGTAATGCATTTCTTCATTAGTTCTTTACTTAGTTTATGTCCAGCTTTGTTAATGTTTGATTTTTATTCTTGTTCTTACTGTCCAAAGTTTGGTAAGGACAGTAAGGTTCTTTACTTAGTTTATGTCCAGCTTTTGTGTGAAGCTTATTTTCAGTTTTAGTTAATTTTGGTAAGGACAATAAGGTTCTTTACTTACTCAGTTCTCTATTAACAAAGTCTGTTGGTTTTCAACAAACAACAAGCTGGTGAACATATATCCTTTTTCCCTGTACAACTACTCTCACTTCATTACAAAATACAAATTCCATAATACATAATACATAATTCAAACGCCATAAGTACTACAACTTCATTACAATATACAAACTCCATAGCTAATACAACATGAACAAACATTCAATTCATACATCGAGTCCTAAAGTGTCTGATCCTCACATACATTCACTTCATGATCCTTACAACAAACACAACAAACAAAGCACATGAAATGAAAATGATAGTTTTCAACTTTTTAATTTTCTTCTCCAAAAGCGTAACTTTTCCAGCTTCTTGGGCTGAAATAAGTTTCATTTCTTCAAACAAAACTTTCAGATTGTCCTTTTCAGCCTTTTCCATTCCATCGACTATTGGTTTCAATTTGTTTCTTTCGACCTTCATAACATCCAATTTACCTTTTAGGTCCATTATAACAATTATTGCTCTTGGTGGGAGTTGTTGTTTGTCTTGCCATTCCCAATATCCACATGAAGTAACCTACATGTAGTGTACAAATTCAATTTTACATAATAATTTAGAGAAATACTTAATATTAATTTAGCCAATAAGAGTTTGTATATAAACATCCAAACATCAAATTAATTTACAACTTACTTTGGGTGTTGGACATTTGTAGAACCTTCTCCCTGCATTCAAATCAGTCCAAGCCGTCAAATTTAAAGCATTGAGACCACAATGACATCTTCTTGCATACAATTTTTTAAGTGAATTGATAGAGGATTTCGATTGTGTTTCGAAATCTATGTCTACTTCGAAACCTAGCATCGAAATCAAGAAAGGGGTGAAATAATTTCTTAACCTAGAACCAACGAAATCAACTTTGAAACCCAACCACGAAAATGAGGGGAAATGGCTGAAATCGTATCTTAAGAGAAATGAGGGGAAAACTACTAATTAGGGATCTTATTAGTCTATGTGGAGGTGGGAGTTTTTTGGCGCTTACGTGGCGTCCATGTGGCACTTAACATACTTCTGTTAATTAGAAGGGGTAGGTATGACCCAATAGTTGAAAGTGTAATTTTGAGCTGGAATATAGTTTAAGGGTAAATATAAGCTATTTTCGATAGTTTAAGGATAGTTTTGAGCCTTTTCCGTAGTAAATATAACAAACTTATAAGTGAAAAATTCACTAACGAAACAAGCATACGATTCAATGTAAAGAATCATTTTTTGATAACAACCAAATATGTAGATTTGAAACCCATTAGCTTCACCTATTATTTTATTTTTATCTATATGCTTTCTGTTCTTTTTTTTTAAAAAAAAAAAACATAATCTTACATATTTTTTCCTTTGTTGCGTTTTTTTTTTTTTATATAGAAATTCTATTAAAAAGTTTTTTTTAAAAAAAACAAAACATAAAATTTACAACAAGAAACAAAACCGGGATCACTTACTATTATTTCTTTTCACTATTTCATAAATGCAATTTCAAAATCAGATTTTTAAGAAAAGTTAGTTATCGACACTCATTCATTAAATTATCGATTATTATATATTATTATAAAAGAGATGAAATATTCCTTCGTACTAGACACACTTTAAAAGTAGAAAATAATAAGAGAAAATATTTGTAATTTAAAAATATTTATTTCTTTTATACAATAAGAAGTAATGGATAATATGAATATTCATTTATCCTTTTATACCCATTCTTTATGCATATTATATATGTGTAGCTCAAATATTTTAACGATTTTTACCCGACTTATTTTTGATTCATTGATATTCGATTCGACCCACCTAAATTTGATTTGACTTATCTATTTCTATTTGTTACTTCTATATGAGTCTATAAACCTGAAATCCTAAATTCTGGCTCAACCTTTGCTAGAAATCCTTCTTTGCAAGAATTACTAAATAAATATGGCATTTCAATACGAAGAAGTATAAAAAACTACGAAGGCAAAAAGCGTGCAACTTCACGCACTTTGTGATAAATTCGAGGCCCTATTGTACAAATTAATATTACAAATACAATATACATAATTTTTAGAATATTATACGTCCAAATACGATAGATTATTGTATGCTCAAACATGTTACTCGTGTAGTCGCGTTTATTCATTTGAGAAAAAAAAACACATGCATTTATTTATTTTTTAATAAATGAATCTTTGTGTAGTAGCTTAAAAGCCCCGCATTAAAATTTACATTTTAAAAATAAATGCCAAACAATCCTTAGTACTTGTAATTAAGCTATTTGCGCCGATTTAATAAAAAAATCTTATGCTTCATAAAGGCAGTGAGAAAATTAGTTTATTGAATGGAAATATGGAAAAGTGGGTCCCAATACATAATTAAAAAAATAAATGCACAAAGGGCCCCAACCTAGGTGCTTTTAACAAAGTCCAAAACTTCTCACATAATTATTCCATTTTGTTATGCCTATAGTTTGTTTATCTGATTTTAATTTGATATGAAGTTAAAAAGTAGAGAAAATTTTGAATACATGATCTTCAATTATGGATATATGAAATGTACTAAAATATATTTAAAGATTATTAATCATAAAACATAGAATTAAAAAATAAATTTTTTTTTTTTGATTTTTTCCCTCTTCCGTTAAAAAAGAAGAAGATATATGTGAGTTATTTGTGTACTAGTAAAAGTATATGTGAGTCACTTTCACAATAAGAATATATTAATTCTAATACCAAAATTGAAAGATGTATCAAACCCTTCTCCTTAAAAAGAATATGCTATTAAATTGTTTGATATCAAAATAAATTTAAATTATTTATAAGTTTTAAGGCCTCCTTTTCTTAATTCACGTGTCCAAACTTAAAATATCAATAATTTGGAATTAAAAAAATAACTAAGTGACATGATTATGAAGAAATGACGATAGTTTAAACGAATAGTGGGTAAAAATCTTAACACACACCAGATGGAATTTATCTTAAATATATAAAACTAGGGGTTGTTTGGTTTTTGAGAAAATTATAGTATGAGAAATATAATGCAAGATGAAATTATTTAGTGAATAATGAATATAATGGAGAAGCATTATTATTATTTTATCATGTGAGTAATGGTATCAATTATCAAACTAGTATTTTGCTGAGTGTGCTATAAAATTAATATTACAATTTACAAATATGATACAAATAATCCTTAAATTATTTATATCGAAATTAAGATTCAATCAAATATAAAATAAATAATCCCACATTTTATTTAGAATTACTTCCCTAAATGAGTTTTAAATACTTTCAAGTTTTAATAAACACCGGATTCAATGTATTTTACAATAAAATTCAATATTAATTATGAAAAGTTATTAAGTGGGCATTTTGATAATATATTTTTTTTCAAAAATTATGTTTGGCAATAAAATTTTGAAATTTAGCTTAAAGTTAATTTCAAAATACCAAAAATTTATTGCAATTTCTCATTCCAAATCACTTATAAAAATTCAAAAAACAAGTCTAATTTATAGTATTTATGGTCAAACATATTTCAAATAAGTACGCATAATTTTTCACTTTAAAAATTTAAGTTAGAAGGTTAGTAGATAGTATATTGTTATCTTGTTTTAGTGTTCTTTTAAAAAAATATATCCATCATCATTTATTATTATTTTCAATAATCTATTCTAGTATGTTGTGTATGTGCTTCAATTATTGCACTATTGTGTTGTAGTGTTGCTTCCTTCCCATAGACTTCGCATTGTTTTCTTGTGACTCACTATAGTTTCATTTTTGTATCTAAAATTGCTATCTCTGAGCCGAGGGTCTTTTAGAAACAATCTCTTTATCTTAATGAAATAGTAATAAAATTAGCATACATTTTATCCATCCATGAGAGATTCCACGAGGTGTTTTGTTCTTTCATTATTATCCTTTGATTGTTTCAAAATTTATCTCCTAAAAAATACTATAAAGTACTTCGTTAAGAACCTTATTAAATGAAGGGTAAATATGAAAAAATTCTCAATAATTTTTTTTTGAACATTAAAAAAAATATTAATAATTATAAAGATTTTCTGAATATTTTTGTCTTAAATTATAGCTTTATAGAAAAAATTAAAATTAAAGAATGCAAAAGAAAGAAAATGAACATTCCTTTTCTTTTATAAATTGGAATAAAAAAAGTAGTATTTTTTTCCCCAAATATTCACAATTTTCTTGCCAAACAGACCCTTAATGATTGAATAATGTGATCTACTTGGAACTTGTACTGCTAAGCAAATTTCTCTTTCTTTGTTCTTTTGCTCAGCACTAGAGCCTAGAAGGGAAAAAAAGTATGGACTACTGGAATAAACGATAAAAAAGAAAAAGAAGAAGAAAATTCTTCAGACAACAAAAACAGCTGTTTTCCCTTCAATACTTTTTTTTTCAATCCCTATATAATTGCAAGAATAGAATAAAGTTTGCAACTTGATTAAAATAAGGAATAATAAGGTGTGGGGTTGGGGAGGAAGTTAGTTCATTAGTTCAGTGCCTTGTAAAGGCACAATCTTGATTCTTGATTTGTCTCAATGCTGACAAATATGGGTTCTTGGATAGCAATGTTGCTGATGTTGTTATTGTGTTTATGGGTTTCTTGTGGAATTGCTTCTGTTTCATATGACCATAAAGCTATCATTATAAATGGACAAAGAAAAATTCTCATTTCTGGATCCATTCACTACCCTAGAAGCACCCCTGAGGTATACTCTCATGTCAAAATAATAATAATATTTACTTCATATGTTGGTTTTGATGTTCCATGTTTTGTTCAAGATTGTTCTTTTGGCAAATGGGTGTCTTAAAGTTTAAATTTTTCTTTGTTTTGGGGTTACACAGATGTGGCCAGATCTTATTCAGAAGGCAAAAGAAGGGGGAGTGGATGTTATACAGTCTTATGTTTTCTGGAATGGGCATGAGCCTGAAGAAGGGAAAGTGAGTAAAGTAGACTCATTTTTTTTAAAACTTTTTTTTTCATGTTTTTCATCATTTGCTGCTAGTGTTTAACTTTACTTTCCCTTTCTAGTATTATTTTGAAGAGAGGTATGATTTAGTGAAGTTCATCAAAGTGGTGCAAGAAGCAGGACTTTATGTCCATCTTAGGATTGGACCTTATGCATGTGCTGAATGGAATTTTGGGTATGACTTCAAATTATGACAACCCCATATGGGCATAAAGTTAAGTTCTTGCTCATATTACTTGTTTTAATTTCAGGGGTTTTCCTGTTTGGCTGAAGTATGTTCCAGGTATCAGTTTCAGAACAGACAATGAGCCTTTCAAGGTTAGATCAAGTTGTCATATGAAATATTATTCATTTCAATGTGTCTGGTTTCTAATTTGGGTGTTATGTTTTTTGTGTAAATGCGGTAATGTAGGCTGCAATGCAAAATTTCACTACTAAGATTGTTGATATGATGAAATCAGAAAAGCTCTATGAATCTCAGGGTGGTCCAATTATTCTATCTCAGGTTGTTAAAGAAATTTCAGTATCTTTTGTTGTCATTTTCTCCACTAATCTTGCAAATTTGTTTGATGAAGATAATTGTCTTTGAATTTTTCTTGACAGATAGAAAATGAATATGGACCTATGGAGTGGGAACTAGGTGAACCTGGTAAAGTTTACTCAGAGTGGGCAGCCAAAATGGCTGTGGATCTTGGCACTGGTGTCCCATGGATCATGTGCAAGCAAGATGATGTTCCTGATCCTATTGTAAGTAGATTCTATATAATTTCATTAATTTTCTATGCAAAAATTATTGTCAGTTGTCAACCTAGATGTTGATGAATTAATTAAATAAAATAGTTTTAGTCCCTGCACATGGGGTGGCTTTTGTTCCTACTCCTATTTGTTTTCTTGTCTCTTAAAAAGAATATTCAGTGACCTTTGACTCTTGTAATCACACACTTGTGAATATGTTTGTTTCTTAGGGGTCGTTGCTAGGATGCATTAAAAAAAATAATGCATTCATTAATTTTGTGTATTACTAATGCATTGTTTGGTAAAAGTTTTCAACCTTTATATAAGTAATGTATACACTCTATTTGGTATTATGCAATGTATAACTAATACATGGCAAACCATGTATTAGCAATGCAAGGGTTTTAATTATATGCATTAGCATGGTTAAAGACACAATTGTCCCTCAAAACCATTTTCACACCCTTTCCACCGTATTTGTGGAGGGTAATTTTGTAACAATTTTTTTTTTTTGGAAATTATGGCATGCATGTTATTTTTAAACTAGACAATGTATAAGAAATAATCTTGGCATAACCATTACTAGCATTACTAATGCTGGCGTTGCTAGTACATCCTCTTCAACACTATTCTTATACACCCTACGAACGACCCCTTAGTGTTTTGCAAAAGAACATTCTTTACCTGTCTGAATCAGACTTACAATCAAAGAGATACTGTACTTGCCCTGTTTCTAATAGCTACTTTTACTAATATTTTAAAACATCCTGGAAAAATAACTTGTATTAGCATGTCTTCTGTTCTTTTTTCCTAAAACAAATTTTCTCGGGTATTTAGGATATTTTACCTTAATGTATCTCTTTTCCCTACTCAGATTAATACTTGCAATGGTTTCTACTGTGATTACTTCACACCAAATAAGGCTAATAAACCCAAGATGTGGACTGAAGCCTGGACAGCCTGGTAAACTGCATATTCATCTCTCATAAGCAATAGGTGAATAATATCTTATTTTACATCTTTGCTAGAGTTCATGACGGGATGATGTTCTGTTTTGATAATGCTGGCAGGTTTACTGAATTTGGAGGTCCAGTTCCTTACCGTCCTGCAGAGGATATGGCATTTGCTGTCGCAAGATTTATACAAACGGGAGGCTCCTTCATCAATTACTATATGGTAATTCATTGGACTTTGACATTTAGAAGTATGTTTCTTCTGAATCCAAGAAATATACATTGTCCTACCATTCTTGTTTGTTTCCTTTTTTTTGGACAGTATCATGGAGGAACAAACTTTGGAAGGACTTCTGGTGGCCCATTTATTGCTACTAGTTATGATTATGATGCACCGCTAGATGAATTTGGTACGTTCTTTCTTAAAATCTATGTTTGGATTGAACATCTTAATGTAAGGAGATGTTATGGATCAAAATTCTATTTCCTGTTTTGTTCCTTACCATTTGTTCAAGGAAAAGGGATTTTTTTTCCTGTGAACTCTTTTTTCTTTTCCTGTTATTCCTGTTTACATTAGTACACTGCTTTCCATAAGTTTTTTCATTCATGTTTGAGGGTCAGCGCTTCCATTTCTGACTCCTTGACCAATTTATCTGTGCTTCTGTTTGGATGGAATGTTAGTTTTCCATGTTGTACACCTTTACTTACTCGAAAACAAATCATTGTTGTATTTACGGATGAATGCTCTGATCACTAATTCTAAGTCATTCTAGTTCAGAAAACAATATACATGTTGTAGTAGGTCATGCAAGCTGCATTTAAAGCAATGTCTACTGCTTCTCCTAAAACTTAATAAATTCCCAAGTTTGATAGAATAAGTTCAACCACTTTTGGTAGCTTTGGTGATTCTAACAGTTCCATCAAATTAATTACTTGGAGTCATGTTCTTCATCATAAATGAAATTATGTTTCTCAGTTAGTCTATGACTGTTGTTAAAAACTTACATGATACTAGTATGTTCAGTTAGTCTACTGCTGTTGAGAAAAACTTATGGGTTTCTTTACTATCAAGTCCATGATTAGAACTAGGAAAAAGATGCAAATGATTTAAAAAAAGAAGAGCAGCTGAAGTTGAAATAATCGTTTAGACTGTAGCCAAAGTGAACTTTTACCCCTTTGATCTTCAGGGTCATTACGGCAACCTAAATGGGGTCATCTGAAGGATCTACATAGAGCAATAAAGCTTTGTGAGCCAGCTTTAGTATCTGCGGATCCAACTGTGACATCCTTAGGAAACTATCAAGAGGTGACATTTATTTGGGTTCTTCTTAAACCAGTCAGCATTACCAGAATTGAAGTGAAAACAAAATTCATTTTCTCTTACAGGCCCGTGTTTTTAAGTCGGAGTCTGGGGACTGCGCTGCCTTCCTAGCAAATTACAACCAGCACTCTTTTGCTAAAGTGGCATTTGGGAACATGCATTATAACTTGCCACCCTGGTCTATCAGCATTCTTCCCGACTGCAAGAACACTGTCTATAATACTGCGAGGGTGAGGCAAAAAACTCTTCTCCTGAAGTACTTGTGTTATTAGTGTATAACCATGAAAATATCTCACAATTTTCAAATATTTTACTTTCCTGAGAGAATGCCTTATACCTAACTCCACAGCCAGAAGTCTGACAGCACACTCTTATTTCAATGTGAAGGTTGGTGCTCAAATTGCTCAGATGAAGATGACTCCAGTCAGTAGAGGATTCTCATGGGAGTCATTCAATGAAGACGCAGCATCGCATGAAGACGATACTTTCACAGTTGTTGGGTTATTGGAGCAGATAAATATCACAAGAGATGTATCTGATTATTTGTGGTATATGACTGAGTAAGTGCTTTTGTAGCTTCTGGTATAGCTTCACAAGCAAAATAAGGAAGTGAATTGCAGTCGAACTACTTTAGATTGTTCACATGTTTATGATTAATAATGTTTACCTGCAGCATTGAGATTGATCCTACAGAAGGATTTTTGAACAGTGGAAATTGGCCTTGGCTTACGGTCTTCTCTGCTGGCCATGCATTGCATGTATTCGTGAATGGTCAATTAGCAGGTCTGATGCCTCTTGTTACATACAATAGTGGTTTGAGTTTCTTTTTACTTTGTAGTTTTTTATCCGAGGTTTGATTGTGTGCAATTTCCGTACCAATTAGTGAGGACACAATTTGGTGTAAGAAGAAATGGTGTCCCAGTCAAGCTTCACATTGTTATTTAACGTTTCCGTTCATCCAAACTTTTTGCAGGAACTGTGTACGGAAGTTTAGAAAACCCAAAACTAACTTTCAGCAATGGTATAAATCTGAGAGCTGGTGTGAACAAGATTTCTCTGCTAAGCATTGCTGTTGGTCTTCCGGTATGTGCCTCTCTCCCCACCCTCTCTTTCTCTATTGCACCTGAATATGATCATACATATGCCTGTTTATCGCGTCAAGGAAGTTGCTTGGTTCTACGCGCTGCACTAAAGTGAAACTGATTTTGAGAGTTGTACTAAAGTATTCCCCCAAAATATGCTCATCATGTGTCTTTCTTTTACATGTGCTTGAATGTAGAATGTTGGCCCTCATTTTGAGACATGGAATGCTGGTGTTCTTGGACCTGTTTCACTTAATGGACTTAACGAGGGAACAAGAGATTTAACATGGCAGAAATGGTTCTACAAGGTTTGTCTTTTTAGATGTTCAAACAAAATTGTTTGCTTAAATGCCTGTCTACCTGACTTTTCATTTGTTTGACCAGGTTGGTCTAAAAGGAGAAGCCCTGAGTCTTCATTCACTCAGTGGTAGCCCATCTGTTGAGTGGGTCGAAGGCTCTTTAGTGGCTCAGAAACAGCCACTCAGTTGGTATAAGGTGCATAACTCATATCTTCTTTACCATTTTTAGTTACTAGATTTGGAAACATGCGCTGCACGTTTATCCCAAAATACTTCATATAAAATTTGTATTGCAAAATTTATCATTGTTTCGATAGGAACTACATATATCTTCCTAATAAAAAGAGTATACCTTTAACTATAAAATTGACTAAAAGTGCATAAAGTAAAAATAACTAACTATCACACAAATTCAATATTCAAATGAGGATACTAAAATACAACATGCTAGGCTAATATATACAAAGCAACAAACCATGGTAAATTCTCAATAATAATAACAACACAATAATAGAAAGTTGTACAATAACAACAAACAAGAAACTTAAATGTTAAACCAAACAAATAAAAAGAGACGGGAGAAGAGAGCATAGAGATTTTCTCATGTTTTTTTTTCTTCAATTGGTTTAAGTCTATACATTATTGTGTCAAATGTCACTATTTATAGGATATCATTGAGAAACACAAAGAGTTGTCATAAATATGATATTAATCCATTTGAGATTATCGATGAGAGATGAGAGTAAAAAACATAATGAATATAATTAGTGAGAGTTGCATACATTTACATAGTGAAGAGTTTGTGGTAATTTATGTATACTAATATGATGATTTACTATTTACTATTTAATATTTAATTTATTAAACAATTTATAACATTTAAATGTAATGTGGAAATAAAACTGTAATCTAAGGATAAAATATGTAAAAGAATTCAAATATATTAAATGTGTAATGAAAAATCATTATGACTAAGTATTAAAAAATTCATAGTAACTATGATTATGAAAAATCATCACTATTACTACGTGGAAGATGTAAAGATAGTTGTTTTTTTTCTTGCTAATAATAACTTGCAATTTAATAATGAGAACTGAATTGTAAGTCTAGTTGGAAATAGGAGTATTAATTACCATATAACAAAAAGTCAAAATTCATTGAATCTCAAAATAAAATTAAATGAAAAAAATAATATTTTAAATAATTTCAAGAAAATAAATTAATAGTTAAAGGGTTTCATTGAATCCCAAAATAAATATTAAATGAAAAAAATAATAATTTAAATAATTTCAAGAAAATAAATTGATAGTTAAAGGGTATTTTCGTAATTCAACTTTTGACTTATGTTCTTCCCGCTTTTAGTATAATATGATATGATTAGTAAAAGTTATCCTTCAATAAGACAGTAATATTACTTAAAGGATTATGCTTTACGGAGCAGTGCTAACATTTACAGTAACATGGATCATATCAAGAATTCAAATTTCTTTGCCTTCAGAAGACCTGAGGAAAAGCCTACTAAATCCCTTTGCTGTGTTTACAGACTACATTCAATGCTCCAGATGGAAATGAGCCTTTGGCTTTAGATATGAATACCATGGGCAAAGGTCAAGTATGGATAAATGGTCAGAGCCTCGGACGCCACTGGCCTGCATATAAATCATCTGGAAGTTGTAGTGTCTGTAACTATACTGGCTGGTTTGATGAGAAAAAGTGCCTAACTAACTGTGGTGAGGGCTCACAAAGATGGTAAGTAATGACAAACCTTGATGAATTTTCCTCTGATGTAACAGTAA
Source organism: Solanum acaule (assembly GCA_036250505.1). Classification (NCBI taxonomy): domain Eukaryota; kingdom Viridiplantae; phylum Streptophyta; class Magnoliopsida; order Solanales; family Solanaceae; genus Solanum; species Solanum acaule. The sequence goes on along the minus strand of JAJOOR010020201.1, from coordinate 3,216 downwards.
CAAGAAGCTCCAACTTAACCGAAAATCATAAACTCAGGTACCATGTACCCCGGTCTTGGCTGTATCCTACTGGAAATTTGTTAGTTGTATTCGAGGAATGGGGAGGAGATCCTTACGGAATCACTTTAGTCAAAAGAGAAATAGCAAGTGTTTGTGCTGATATATATGAGTGGCAACCACAGTTGTTGAATTGGCAGAGGCTAGTATCGGGTAAATTTGACAGACCTCTCAGACCTAAAGCCCATCTTAAGTGTGCACCTGGTCAGAAGATTTCTTCAATCAAATTTGCAAGCTTTGGAACACCAGAAGGAGTTTGTGGAAGCTTCCAGCAGGGAAGCTGCCATGCCCCGCGCTCATATGATGCTTTCAAAAAGGTATTTATGAATCATAATTTAATGAGTTGACATGAGAAACTGATCAGTCAATATCCCCGTCTTTTCCTAACTATCTCTGAGCTAGACTGATTTATTTGCATCTTAAATTGGTTATTTCTATACTCGCAGAATTGTGTTGGGCAAGAGTCTTGCTCAGTACAGGTAACACCAGAGAATTTTGGAGGCGATCCTTGTCGAAATGTTCTAAAGAAACTCTCAGTGGAAGCCATTTGTAGTTGATGATCCTGAGTATACAAGTGATAAAATTACTTAACCACTCCTATAAACATTTTTCGAATGAGCTACTAGACATCCATAAATCCACTCTACCATTTTTTTGGCTTTGCTGGGGTTGAAGTTGTACAGTTCAGCAACTCACCTCTTTGATCAAAGCTCACCTGATTACGAAGATGATTGGCGAAAGATTCTGTACATGTAAGGTTTTGTCTAGTTACACATCGAGATATGATTCTTGATGAGTCGATGTGCAAATTTTGTTTGTGCTAGAGAGAGACTTGGAAAGCATTTTGCTTTCATGATCTTCAACACTGTACAATCATAATGTATGTAAGAAAGCAATAATTCATTGCTTTGCACATTGATAAATGCTTTTTACTATGTTGCAGTACCATCAAGCTCTTTCAATTACTATGCTTTCTCACTCTTGTTCCTCAACATGTGTTGTCTGTTAATATATTGGATGTTTCATCATGTCTGTCAAAAGTGTTGTTTCTCGACAGCTATCAGCTATGCAAGTGGACAAACTAAATATGAAAATGCTTTCAAAAGCACAATCAGAAAGAAGTGTAGCATATATGTTTTTAACCCTCAACAAAACAAATTTGGTTGAGGGTGTAAAAATTTATTTCTCATTGAATAAATATACACTTATAATAACTATACATTAAATATCTGTACATCTCATAATTTTCCGACGAAGGTGTGCACTAGCCCACACCCTTTACCTAAGGTGGCTCCACCCATTACAGTTCTCGAAAATATGCCTATAAAACACACCTTGGCGACATGTCTGGTACTGTGTCCCCTACTTTGAGCGTGTTTTGTCGGAAAATGGTATTTCAAGCCATTTTTCAACACTTCTCCTCTGGGTTCATCAAATTTTGACAACTCATTTGAACATAATTATATGATAAACATTACTTTCAATCTGAATAGAAGAAAAATAATATTGTGTAAAGATCATTTATGTGTTATTTTTGTATCTCGTATATGTGAAATAAAAAATTATAAAACTAAATATAAATTTGTAAAAATTGTCAAGATTAATTAACCTTATTGATTTTTTAACCAACATGGTTGTGTTGTGGTGCAGTGGTGGGATTGCTTCATCCTTAACCAGAGGTCTCGGGTTTGAGCCCTAGGCACCCCCAAATGGGCCCTGCAGTGCGCAATCCGGATTAGTTGAAGCTCCAATGTGGGCTTCCGAACACCGAGTGGGAAAACAAAAAACCTTATACGAGTTTGGGAACTCTATGGACGATGTGTTGGCCTAGGGATACAATCAAAAAAACTTCTCTCCCAGAAAGCTAATCTTTCATTATTAAGGCCAAATGCATATGCAATGATCCCAAACAGAAAGCTAATGATTTTATTCACTTCACCAACAATATCACCTGAATTGACGTTCGATAGAGTGCTACTAGTCGAACCATCACGGGACCTCAAAGATAAACCTAAATCCACAGGGGAAGATTGTATTAGGAAAAAAGAATGAATATTCCAAACATATGGGTTCAGAACCAATTATACCAGATGTATTGCTAAAAGCTACAAATAATGTGTCAACAATGTAACCAACAAAATAAACTGGAGTGATAAGAAACAAATCAAGCCTGTGAACCGGAAACAAAATGGTCGTTACAAGGCTGAAATCCTATGAAGTAACGAAAATTAAAAACTTTGCAACTCTTTCTACATATCGAAGTCATCAAAAGTAAGACCATTTTCACTATACCACTACATACTATGAGATATATGGTCAGTACTCAATCTTCACCAAGGAGTATATTTTCTGGACAAAGCACAAGCAAGTATAGAAGCCAATTGTTACTCTAAACACCAAGGAGGCATATGATGCAATCAACATGACCCCTTCCTAAATTTCAAAATCTCTTGATCAGTCAATCTTCACAGAGGAGTAGATCCTCCGGACAAACCAGAAGCAAGCATAGAAACCAATTGTTCCCGTTAACACAAAGAAGGCGTAGGATGCAATCAACATGTAACCGAAATACAAGATTCCTGAAACCAGCTTTGTGATTTCCAACTTGCTGAAGAAATAGAAAACTGAATAGAGAAAGAAGTACAATGCAGAGGATCCAGCAGTCAGATAAGCTCTCCACCACCAATAATAATCTTCACTGCACAACTGGAAGTAGCAGAGAACCATTGTTATCTCCGCACACGTGATTATCAAGATCAGAAAGACAATAAAAAGGAAGCCAAATATGTAGTAGAACTGGTTCAGCCATATGGAAGTCAAAATGAAGAACAACTCAATGAAAACAGCTCCAAATGGAAGAATACCACCGATAAGAATTGAAAACGCAGGTGTCATGTACCATGGTTGCTCCGGTATTTGTCTAGGTATTTTGTTTGTCTTAACCGGCTCTTCAGTGACCACTTTTTTATTGCCCATGTATCCGCCAACAAACACTAAAGGCACTGAGATACCAAACCATAAGCACACAAGAGCAAACATAGTTCCAAAAGGCACTGCTCCGGAAGATTTCTCTCCCCAGATGAGAGCATTCAGCACAAAGAAGACAGCAAAAAGTATACCAGGGAACATAAAAGCAGTTCTCAAGGTAATCCTCTTCCA
>JAJOOR010020200.1:0-36497 GCA_036250505.1 Solanum acaule | reverse complement strand
AGCTGGTTCTTTTGTAGATCTGTTGACAGGGGCCTTGCCGGCCGAGGGCTTAGTTTTAAGCCGAGATATACTTGTTTGTTTTCTTAATTGCATGTGACTGCCATGCGCTAATAGCAAATGGTTCAGCAGGGTCGGCTCGGGACTGAGTTTTGGCTTTAGGAGTCAGTTGCGCCCTTTGAGTTTGGGGCGTGACAGATATGCTTTACTATTTGTGACATATTCAAGGATAACACAGTCCACAGTCTTAGGTCCTATTTTGACCTATTTAGGAATAGAAACTTGGGCTATGACTAAACACCCCCACAGTTTGAAGTATTTCAAGTTGGATTTTCTTCTTTTCCATTTCTCATATGGAATAGACTAAGTCCTAAACAAATAAAACTTTTTGTTGCCTCCTTTCTAAATAGACAAAACTTTTTGTTATTCTCTTTTACTGTAAAGATAGCTTCCCCCCACAAATTTTGTGGTAAACCTGAACTTATAAGCGAAGGCACTCAACATTTCCTTCAAAGTTTAGTTTTTCTTTCCGCAATGTCATTAGATTGAGGTGAGTATGAGTAGTAGTTTGATGAATGATTCCATTTTCCAAACAAATTTCAGCAAAAAAGAGATTCATATTCTCCACCTCTATCACTTCTAATCTTTTTTTTCAACTGATTAAACTTCTAAATTGATCAGTTTTCACAAAGTTTTGTAATTGACATATCCCAAGTGTTTATGTCTCAAACAGTTTGACTCAAACAAGTAAGAACACACAGAAATATTGAATTTGAAAGGACCCTTCACGAGGTAAATTTTTCTCATAATTATTTTGTTCTTACTTATTACAATTTCGTTAGATACAAACATTGTTTAAAGTCAGTACCTTGCCAGATGTACTTTTTAGAAGAACCATTCCATAATCTTCAATTTGATTGTTATAGAATTACCCAAGAACATAGTCTCATCCGGTCCAATATGGGTAATATGACTCAAATATATTTTTTTACAACACAAACATGATAGATGACTTTCCACACTGATGTATTAGGTGAAGTTTTCTTATTCTTTAAATCAAATGCACAGTCTAATTTATCCATAGTAGAAAATTACAAACATTTTTACTCTCCTAAAATCAGACACCATCAAATTTAACACGAGGTAGAATATATATATATATATATATATATATAGGCAGATCATGTATTTTCCCAAATCAATAAGTGTTGGTTGACTAAAATAAAAAAAGAAATATCACTTACAGATACCACCATATGTATCTACATTTCTTTGATGCTGAACCTCGATCAATTTTTGCCTCTCAAAATTGAGAGGGATTCCCGCAACTCTTCTATGGTCTCCATGTGTTTCAGGTTTTCAACTTGAGCAATAGCTAGTACCGTCTTTGAATTATTATTCTCCTCGATGTTTGCTTGAAGATCCCTTTTTAGCTTAGACTTTTTTTTCTCATAAGCAGTAAGGACTTCTAGGTAAGGACCCAACACTTTTTTCAACTCGGCCAATTCTGAGCGTAGTTAGACGACCTCTTGACCGCATGCTTCTGTATCATGCCCCAATGAGGTGAGGTCAGCCTCCATATCTGTGAAGCGCTTCTTCAACTGATTAACCTCCGTACTAAACTTGATTTTTTCAAAGGCTGCAAGTTGGTCCTTCAAATGATCAATTTCAGTTTGCATCTTTTTTTTGTCCACAATCATTTTTCTAAGGTCTTCAGAAGTTAGCACAGTAGCCTACAAAGAATGGAAGGTTAGAATAAAAAAAAATCTATTAATCTTGGAATAAATTAATACAAGGCAAAATAGACCGGTCAAGAAAATGTTACAATAAGGTTAGAGCGCTTCCTTTTTGGTATGATAGTAGAAGAAAAAGATAGAACGCTCACCAGAGTGGCACTAGAAGTAGTAACAACAGTGGAGCTCGGGGTCATTGATTCTAGACTGAAAGGTTCAAATGAAGGCCTGGTTGTTGAATCTACTAGTCCGGCAAGGCAATATTCCTCAAAAAGTTGATCGACTTCGATGAGACTAGAACCCCAAACTGAGGAATTTTTTTCCTTCCTTAGTTTATTATCTTCTTCATCATCATCCTTGAGAGCCACTGATTCTTGTTCATTTGGATAAACTACATCACCCCAGCCATATACGTGTTCTTCTCCCTAGATTTTTTCTTTTTTCTGCTTCTTTGTACGCGACTGAAAACCTCTTTTTGAGAAAGGTTCGCTAGTTATTGGTTCTTTCCCTTTAGGCCACTTGTGAGTAAGGATGACGTGTGCTCTCTCTTCAGCTTCCTCTGAATTGAGGGATATATCTATGGTTTGAAAGTTGGAGGATCCCTTCGGAAGGCCTGTGAAATTTTTTTAAACATTAGCAATATATATTGAAATCATGAATGGAGGTTGAAATAAAAGAGACACATGAAAGATTTTACCATGGTTCTTGGCCTTCCAATTATTTTTTTTGGAAATTTCTTTCCAAGTCCTGTGTTCTTTCTTTGAAATATTTAAGATGGATTGAACCCAGTCAGATATGTTTACATCCACAGAGGGTTTCCAGACAATGGCTAAGTAAAAAAATTACAATTAGGTTAGAAGTAATGATGGAAGAAAATGAGAAAATTTACTTTGGTATTAGATACTTACGAGAATAATTCCATGTTTCTGGGAACGGCATGTTGATCTTTGGAATTATTTCTTTGGTGGTGACAACAACAAATCTCTCCATCCAACCTCGATCATTATCCTCATCCAAGCTAGAGAGGATAGCTCTTTCTCCTCTATTAACTAAGTTGATAACTCCGTCTCGAAAAATTCTAGGAGAGTAAAGGAGGATCAGATGATCCAGCGTGAATACTAACCCAGATTTGTTGGCTAAGTGACGAAGGCAGGCGACTGCTCTCCATACAGATGGCCCGACTTGAGCCAAACAGACCTTGTACTTAACGCAGAAGGTAAGAATAACTTGGTCAATGATCGGACGGCCAAATCCAAGAGTAAAAGGGTAAGTGTATACATATGAGTGGTCCATCTTCTCAAAAAGTCACCCTCTCATAGCTAGTAGGGGCGTGTACTTCAATGTCTTCACCCCATAAACAATCTTGTTTAACCTTGGTGAGGTGAGCAATTTGAATTGAGGATGCATAGTCACCAGCCCGTTTGCCACGGTCCCCGATTTTCCTCATTGACAGGGTCCAAGGACGTAGGTCTTTGTCAAAAGATTGTTTATTTGGAAGAATCTGATTGACATTAGGTTCAATTGTGTCATGTCTCGTTCTTGATTTTGTCTTTTTGGATTTTTCCTCTTCGGAGAAAGGTTTGCAGTCAGAAAGAGAAAGTGAATTTCTACGACAAACAAGCGGAGCATCTTGATGTGGAGAAGAAGGTACATGCATGATGGATACAGTGGACTACTATTAAAATGATTAAGAAAATATTTTTTTATATGAAATTCCAATAAAGATATGAAGATATGAAGGATAGGGTTTCACAAAGTCACAAAGGTGATTTGATGTGAGGTAGAACGAAGTGTAGAAAAAGCTTATATAAAAAAAAATATGTATAATTTATATTCAACGTGTCACATCCAATAGGGTAATGTCACGTGTCAAAATGACATGACATATCCAAATTAGTTGTGAATAAATGTATCACATGTAGAAATGATATGTTTCGCTCAACTAAATGTGACCTCTTGACTACTTTAATCAAATTTGTTAGCAATTCAATTCAATCAATCAAATCAAATTTAAAAAAGTGTAATTTAATCACAAGTCTTTCCTGTTAAATTCTAAATAGTGGTACTTATAATTCAGAAAAAAGCCATAATTCAAATAAAAAGTCAAAGGTAGCTCGTAAATCAAACACCACAAATATCATTTACAAGTTGGGATCATTCAAGTGTTTCAAACATCTTAATATCTAGACTAGATTCAAAATTAAGCTCAAAGAACTCTTAATTTATTTCAAGATACACCACCTACACAGATTTTGGTTTGAATTTTGTTTCCTTAATTGCTGAGACTAACATATTTAGAAATTACATTAAAGATTTTTGTATAATAATGAACATATTTTAGAAAAGTTCAATTACTTATAGTTAGACATTAGTTAAACTATGTATTTAGTACTAGGATCTTAGTTGAAAGAAAAATTCTAATTAAGCTAATGATAAATGATTGCAAGTAACTCACTTATACTAAAAAAGTAATGAATTTGTCCAAAAGCAAAAAAGTAAAGTTTATGAAATTAAAAAATCCAACACTAAAGATTTTGTACAAAATTAATAGTCTTGCTTTTTACAAATTTTTGGACTCTTTTATTTTTTTTTCTTATTTTGTTTTTAGTTAGGTTAATACAAAAATAATTTACTCTTATTTGGTATTAATGTTGTTAATTATATCTTGAATTTTCCCCTTGTTTATTTTAGGAAACTCATAATTTCTATTGGTTGAGGAGACCCTTTGTCCTAATAGATTTGGAAATGGAAAATATTGTCCTTACAGGATTGGAAAAATATTTTTCTTATAGGTTTGGGAGTACTTGAGATCTATATATAGGGTATGTAGTTGGGGATTCGAAAGCATTGTAAAATTTGTTCTCTTTCTTTTATAGTGAAAAACTCTCTCTGTTTTTACTAGGAGGAGTAGGCCTAGTCGAACCTCATTAAATCCTTATGTTATTCTTCTTCTCTATTTTCTTTGTTTGGATTCTGTGATAGTTAATCCATGATATTTCTGCAACAATTGGTATCAGAGCTTGGTTAGGGTTTCTAGACCTAATCAAGGGTTAAGATGTCTCGATCATCCTCAACAAATTTGAAATAGAGAAATTCGATGGGGTCTAATTTCAGTCTATGGAAGATTAGAATGAGATCATCTTTGGTATTATAAGGGTTGTGGAAATCTATTAAGGAAGATTTTCCAAAAGAGTTGAAAGAATCAGAACAAGCAGACATGAAGGAGAGGGCTTTGAGTGTTATATTCATGATGTTACAGATAGCGTTCTCTAGAAAATTCCTGAACATAAATATGCAACAACGGCATGGAAGAAATTAGAAGATCTGTACTCTAAGAAATCGCTAACAAATCACCTCTACTTGAAAATGAGGTTATACAATCTTTGTACGAATGAATGTACACCGATCAAAACTCACCATGATGAGACTAATTCAATTATAATGGACTTGAAGAATGTAAATATCAAAATTGAAAGTGAAGATCATGCTTTAATCATGTTATGTTATTTATCAGTGCCTTATGATACTTTTGTTGATACATTGCTATATGGAAAAGACAATATCTCACTTGATGATGTTAGTAATGCACTAAAATCTAGAGAGTTGAAGAAGAGATTTTCGAATAGTAGAACTGAGGGTGAAGGTGTTGTGAGTAGGGGAAGAACACAACATACAAACTTTAATATTAAAAAAAGGTTTAACGTCAGATCAAAGTCTAGAGCAAGGAAACATAACTACTATGAGTGCGGGGAGTAGGGTCATTACAAAAGAGAATGTCCTAAACAAAGGAGAAAAGGGGGAAGTAGAAAGTTGATTACTAAGAAAATATTATTGACACGGGAAATAATTCTGATAACGATTACTATGTAAGGTAAATTTGTGTTGTGAGTTCTCATCATAGGCAAAATTCTTGGGTTCTTGATTCTAGTGTTACTTTTCACATGTGTTCACACAAGAATTGGTTTGCAACTTACAATCAGATGAAAAAGAGTGTCTATCTAGGTGATGAAAATTTATTAGAGGTAGAGAACATTGGTAACATCAAATTAAGAATGTTCGATGACATTGTCAAAAATATTGAGTGTTGGTATGTTCCTCGAATGAAGAGAAATTTTATCTATCTATTGATTTTGGATTATCAAGGATATAAGTTTCACTCAGAGAATGAAACACTTAAAGTATGTAAAGGCTCTATGGTACTCATGAAGGGTAAGCTTCATTCTAGATTGTATTATCTACAAGCCATTGTAGTTGAAGGGTAAGCTTCATTCTAGATTGTATTATCTACATGCCAATGTAGTTGAAGGGGAAGCAATAGTAGCATCTGGGAAAAGTGATCTGAATCAGTCTCAATTGTGACTCTTACGACTTGATCATATGAGTGACAAAGGAATGTCTTTGTTGACCAAGCAAAATTTGTTGGATGGTTACAAAAAATTAAGTTTATTATTTTTGTGATCAATGTTCTTTTGGTACGCAAATAAGGGTAAAGTTCAGCAAAAAGGCTATTCACAACACCAAAGAAAGTTAGATTTCAGACTTGTAGGGTCCAAACAAAATTTCATCCAAAAATAGTGCAAGGTTCTTTATGAATTTGATTAATGATTACTCAAGAATGACATGAGTGTCTTTTTTGAAAACAAAAAGATGAGGCATTTTCAACATCTGTTAACTGAAAGACAATGATTGAAAGGTAAATAGAAAGAAAAGTTAAAAGTCTTTGAACTGACAATGGGTTGGAATTTTACAACTTGGATTTCAATAAATTATGCAACGGAGATGACATAGTGAGACACCACATTTGTATTAGAACTCCATAACAAAATGATGTTGCAGAACGTATGAAAAGAACACTTTGTGATAGGGCACGAAGTATGCTTTCACACTCATGTTTTTGCAATGTGTTTTTGGCTGAAGTAATCAATACAACTTGTTATTTGGTCATTAGATCTCCACTACGACTATTGATTTCAAAACTTCTTTTGAGGTTTGGTCCAGTTCGCCTGATGATTATTCAAATTTAAGAATATTTGATTGTCCTGGTTATGCTAATGTGAGGGATGAAAAACTTGAACGAAGGGTAAACAAGAGCATATTTCTAGGGTATGCAACTAAAGTGAAAGGTTACGGATTGTGGTGCATATATCAATAGACTCCAAAATTAATTATTATTAGGGATGTGACATTCAATGAATAGGTCTCACAGGACTATCAGAAGGATTAAAGGCAATAGTAAAAATAGATCACAGTGTTAGTGACCGCATAGAGCTAGATGTTGAATTTCCACTAGCTCATCCCAATAATTTAGAAGTGGAGGAGCTGCAAAACATTAACCAAGAAGATAATGATGATTCACCTATCTAACCAGAATCATATAGCATTGCAACAAGTTGGAAAATAGAGTGATCAACCAACCAAAAAGATTTGCATCCCAAAAAGATTTGCAAACGTGGTTGATGAAAATCATTTTGGATATGCAAATTTTATAAAATTTATCTTATCAGTTGCAAAGACCATAGATGTGTTTGAGCCTAATAACTATAAAATAAGCAATTTCTAGTTCAACAACAAATTAATGGGTTGGTGCTATGGGTGAAGATATTGAGTCTTTTCAAAAGAATCAAACATGGAAGCTTGGTTCATTACCAAGGGGACAAAAGGTAGTCAAACATCATCTTATCCGGGATGTTGTGTCTAAAAGGGTTGTTGATGTGAAGAAAATGTCTACACTGATAATTAAGGAAATATGATGAAAAATATAGTCCCGACCAATAAGTTTAGGCATGTCTAGGCTTGATTGGTGTGAGTTGTATTCAGTAAGCCCTTTGGAGGGATGAAGCAAGGCAGAGAGACATTATTTCAATTGATTAAAGGAATTCAAGACAAGGTGAAATTTTTTCAATTATGTCTTGAATTTTCCCCTTGTTTATATTAGGAAACTCAATTCCTATTGATTTAGAAGACCCCTTTTCCTAATAGATTCGGGAAAGGAAAATGTTGTCCTTATAAGATTGGGAAAACCTTTCTCTTATTGGTTTGAGACTACTTAAGATCTATATATAAGGTATGTAGTTTGTGATTCTAAAGAATTGTAAAACTTGTTCTCTTAGATTCATAGTGAAAAGCTCTCTTTGCTTTTGCTGGGAAGAGTAGGCCTAGTTGAACCTCATTAAATCATTGTGTTATTCTTTTGCTCTATTTTCTTTATTTGTGATTGTGTGTTAGTTAATCCACGACATTTCTGCAACAAATGTTAATATAAAAAATACATATATTTTTATTACTAAACTACAGTAAGTAATCCAGCTAACAAATAACTAAAGTCCAAAAAGATTATCCAAAACCATAACAACCAATCACATTGTTATCACAATCTGAAAACTAATTATATTAGTCTACTTTTTTACAAGCCTTTGTGCTAAAATATCATATATTGTTGATGAGTCGGGGATTTCGACTCATTTAGGGCTTAATTTTCAAAGATTTAGTGTCCTCAATTCCCATTCTATGCTCATAACTGATGTTGAAATGTTAATTTGCAGCAATGAAGGCAAAAGAGCAAGGCAAAGACATTACAAGGAAAATAAGAGAGAAAAACTAAAAAGGTTGAAGGAAAGAAAAGTTAGTACACACCAAAGCCACTAGGCCATCCCATGGACATGTAACATTCTGAAAATTCATAGACTTAATTAGGGCCTAACGTAAGGGTTCTGGAGGTTTACGTGGGAGTTGGAGTTGTAGAATTTACTTCTAGTACTTATAATGAAAGGTTTAAAGGTTAAACGTCAAGGTACAAATCCCCAAGGACCAGCCAAACGGGTCCTTGAGGAGGACCCCAAAACAGTCCCTAAAATTGCCCAAAAAGGGCCACCTATGGATGAAATTCAAGCCCCGTAGGTGGACCTACGCCCCATGGGAGGACATAAGGGCCACCTTTATAGTCAAGACTTAACCATGTTTGAGCATGATATGAATATCTCTCGTCTTATAGTTTATGCCCATCAAATTGAGGAAGATAAACTTGAAGAAAGGTCTATAGAGAAAAAAAGGTTTAAGATTGATGATGATAGCTCTTCTCTTGGAAGGTTCTCCGGACAAGGTCCTTCTAGGTTTCCCCCAAGATTTAATGAAGAGAGGGTGTCTAACCCTAAGCCTCGGAGAGGGAGAGACAATAAATCTTTGTTGCCAAAACCTATTTGTGCTAGGTGTGGAAATAGACATGAGGGTAGATGTTTAGACGGTACAGAGGCTTGTTATGGTTGTGGTGAGAGTTGCCACAAGATGAGAGATTGCCCATGCTTAAGGCTAGGGGAAGAGAGAGGAAGCAAATTAGGTCTTATGTCCTCCAAGCTAAAAATGACTAAGTGTGACCTCTTAATGTTGCTATCGGTATGTGTTTTAAGCTTTATCTATATTTCGGTGTTGCTTGTCTTTTATGACTTAATAGATTTGATATGATAGACTTTGATGTTGTCCTTAGTATAAATGAGCTTCATTGTTGCTTGCAAGTCATAGATGATGTTTAGAAGAGTTTGTATAGGCTTACTCCCAAAGGGGAGATGGTGTGCCTAGATAGCAAGGTTATTGTGTGTTTATATGTTACCATGATTTCCTTATATGATGTATGTTCATGAAAGCTTATGATTTAAAAGAAAAAAAGTGAGTTTGCAAGATTATTTTCTCATGTTTTGGTGCATTGGGAATGGGTTGCCTATTTTGACTTCATGAGATGAATGAGCATGCATTAGTTTGGAGTTGAAAGATTCCTCCTTGAATAAATGTTTTTTGAGAGTAAATTCCATTTAGGCTCCATGAGTGTATGTTGAGCATGTTTTATTTAGGATATGGTAGTTCCTCCTTGAAAATGAGAAGACATAAATTTCATGCATTTTGGGTTGATAGATGTAGTTCTTACTCCCTTGTGTTGCATTGGATATGTTTAGTTTGGAATTGAAGGTTCCCTACTTTGTTCATGTGCATTTAGACAAGTCGCATCCATGATGGGCTGCTAGTTTAGAGTCGTTCCCTTTAAGAAGTGTTTAGAATCGTCATTCGAGGACGAATGATCCGAATGGGGAGATATTGTAACATTCCAGAAATTCATAGACTTAACTAGGGCCTAACATAAGGGTTCTAGAGCTTTAAGTAGGTGTTGGAGTTGTAGAATTTACTTTCGGTACTTAGAATGAAGGGTTTAGAGGTTAAACGTCAAGGTACGACTCCCCAAGGACCAACCAAAAGGGTTCTTGAGGAGGACCCCAAAACAGTCCCTAAAACTGCTCAAAAAGGGCCACCTACAGATGGGACTAACACCTCGTAGGTGAAACCACGCCCCGTGGGAAGTGGTCGTGGGTCAAGGCTCTTTTGTATAGTTGCAGGCCATCACCCATGAAGGACTAGTACGGTTCGTAGACCCACCCACGGTCCATGGGTTGGGGTCTCGTGGGTGAGGCAGTTTGGAGGTTAATTAGTTTAAGTTGGAGGATTAGGGAGGTTAGTCCATAATTAGTTAAGGGTTAAGTAGTGTCACTTATTTTGTAATTAGACCACCTATATAAACCTAATAGACCCCTAAACTAAATCAATTAAGTCATTATTCCAAGACCCCAAATCAAACCCAATTCCCTCCAAGAAATCCTCTATCTAGAAAACTGAAGAAGAAGAAGAAGAATAAGAAGAAGAGAAGAAAGCTAGGTTAAATTCTTCCATTGTTGCAAGCTTAGTAGGGCTTTATATCCAAGGTATGTTAGATTATTCATCTATGGATTCTTCCATCCATAGAGCCCCTAGATTTCCCCCAATTGTGAAGAAAGACCCCAATTCTAACTAGGGTTTCTTCCTATGTTGTGGGTAGTGTTGAGTATGATTCCAATTGAGTGGATAGTACTTGTTTATGATTGAATTAGTATTGAATTATATTATTATGAAGATATTATATGTTTTACATGGTTAACCTAATCTAAATTGATGAAATTGAATTATGTGGGTTTATGCCACGAAAGGTGAAATTGAAGACTTAGAGTTGATCTTCTAAAATTGATGATGTATGTAGTAATTGTTCATGAATGAAAGCTTGTGGCTATGAATTGAATTAGATTATAGTATATATGATGGATGATGACTAGTAAAGTTGAAGTTGAACGTTTATGACTAGAATTACGACTAGAATTACCTAGTAATGAAGAATGTGATTAGAATTCCTTGTAATCTAGGTTCATAAGATGCTTTTATGGTGTAGAGCTATTAAGAATGAAGACTCATAGTTATGTATGTTGATCACTAGGGTTTTGAGAGTAAATCCAATATGATGAATTATGTATGTTAAGGCTCCAAGAGTAAAGCTTATATGATAATGGTAGACTATTACATATAATGGTTATGGGAAGACTTTACCACCTAATCTACCTCATGAATGTTTGGATGCATAAAGTGATAGAATCACATGGGTTAAGAGGATATCCATGTCTAGTGTTTGAACCTTAGGTGGGATGATTGAAAGTAAGGATTGAACCTCAAGGAGGTGAAGTATGAGATTAGGCTTGTAGTAGTTGAACTACTTGAATTATAAGTATATACATGTATAATGTAGTCATTCTAGATGCGTTGATTTAATGTGAGCTTTGACCCTAGAAAGGGGAAAGATATGATAGTATGCATGATTTATGAAGTTTATTACATGCTTTAGAAACACTTTGAGAATAAAGTGAATATGGTCATGATCTAGTTGTTGTATTGTAGAAAAGTTGTCCTCATATACACACTTAGGCATGATTATGATATGATGTGAAAGGTTTGTCACATATAGTGATTCTAAGGTTGGAAGACTAGTCTCACCTAATGAATCTATGAGCTTTAGTATGAGTTATGTTGGATTGAGTGTCAAGACATTCTTCCATAATTATGAACAAAATCAAGACTTAATATGAACTCAAATGGGAATTATACTTAGCACCGAGAGGATATTGATATGAGATGGAAGCCCTCACGTTACTAGAGGTTGGGTTTCTAGTAGTCATCTCTTGAGATGGGAGCTCTCACGTTAGTAGAGGCCGGGTTCCTAGGAGCAATCTCGTGGGATGGAAGCCCTTACGATAGTAGAAGCAATCCATTTATCCCATAAACTACGTGCCCTCGTAGGTTACTTAGCTATTGGATCCACTTAAACTAAGAGTTTGGTTCTACCTTAGGCAAGTAAGACAACCCCTTTTCGGTGTGGGGTAGACACTGAATTCCATGTTAAGCTCACATGGTGTATGTCGGTTAAGGCTAATTCCCACAATAAGAATATGAATTATGAATTATGGTTACTTAAGAAGCTTTACTTAGTATGGATGAGAGTATGGGATCTTATTCATGCATTGCACAAGTATGCTTTGAAGGTATCTATGATGTGTTCCTTTTATGTTATGATGACCTGTGAAATGAATATGGTTTTGGTTTATGCTTATGATGTATGTTTGATGGATTGTTTCCCTAGTTGCCTTACATGATATGATTGTCTAAAGGTGATAGGATCCCTTGTCTATGAGAGGTAAGTTAAAGGATAAGATCAAATAGGATGAAGAGGTATGAGTGCCTAAGAGTGATATTTAGCCAAGATGGGATTATGGGGTTTCATTTATGCATTGCACAAGTATAACTTTAAGGTTACTTATGAAGTTTCTCCTATGTTAAGAGGAATTGAGTATGGACTAAGTTTATGAATAGGTAGTATGTCCCATGTTGTTGGAGTATGCCTTATGTTAACTTCTGCTCATATTATGCCTATGTTGGAAATTATGCTTATGATTATGTTATTGTCTCTTATGCTTATGACTTATGTTGACTAACCCTTGTGTTATGCTCTTATGATATTATGCTAGCTCACATATTTAGTACATTTTTTACTAATGCATACTTTGCCTACATTCTTATCAAATGTAGGGTTCAAGTTTGAGTTTTATTCTTGAGGATAGGATTTTAAGGAGCAAGGAGTTGAAGACTTGGTGAGTCATCATAGCTTCGAGGACAAAGCCACTATTTTCCTTTATGTCTTTTATTTTCATGTTTTGAGACTATTGTATGTGCTTCTCCCCAAGAGTTATTCAAGTATTGTATTAGATGGTTTGAGATAAAAGTGTAGTACGACTTCCGCTTTGCTTTTATAAAGACTTTGATTGTATGAAAAATGTTTTAAAATTTCTGCAATTTTCTAGTATCCTATGTGATGATATGCTACGGGCTTATATGAGACCCCTTCAGGGTCAAGTACACCATGTTACATCTCGAGTATACCCCTGGGTCATAACAGGACAAGACCAACTCGGCCAACAGATTAATGGTTTGGCGACGCGCCCAATGGATCAGCGATGTCGATCTCGATTGCCTAAAGTTACAGAAAAGAGATGTTGAAATGCCAAGCTAAGAAGGCGATAACAAGGAGCACTCAGCGTATCACCGACCAGGTCGGCGGATTTCGACTTCCTTTGCCGAGTGACTCCGAGGCTGAAATTCTGGGAACGTATAAATGTAATTTTTAAAAGAAGAAAAGGAGTTCCCACATTGTCTAGTTATGGGTTTTTTATCTTGAACATTCTAAACATTGTTCTTATAATTTTTTTAGTAGATATTTAAAGTTTGTTTGATTTTTAGCTTAAATTTGAGCATTTGAGACTTGTGGATTGTTTCCCAACCTATTGGAAGACATAGTTGATAACGATTTCTTGTTCTTTATTATGTTTGGCTAAAACCCCCATTTTTGGGGGTGTAATTATGTAGTTGGATGCATTAATTAGCTAATGGGTGTTGTTAATTACTGATTTTATTGTTGAATTGAAGTGGGTTTAATTATTAGTTTGTGGTTTAATTGAGGAATTATAGTTGCAAATGCAGTTCTAGCCTAGTACGCTATACTTGCTTGAGAAAGAAGTGTTAGAGTCAAATTATTAACCGATGACTGTAGTGATTGTGTTGTTACGAATCAAGCTTGAGAAAGTGGGTTTGAATGCAATCTTACAAATCTGGCTTGAAAAAGTATATTGTTTACGATTATGGGATGTTAATATGTTTTGTGCTTGTTTAGGTTCAAAAGAACTCACTTGATTCGTGATAGTTGATTGAGAAATGGCTATTGCACCCAAGACCTAGCCTACCCACCGATATTCAACGACTTTGAGTAATTAGTAATCACCCATTACACGAAACAATTTATCACACACCCAAGAAACCCTCTCTACTTGTTTACTTCCGGTTATTTGTAGTTGTTAATTGGTTACCCAAATCCCCC
Source organism: Solanum acaule (assembly GCA_036250505.1). NCBI lineage: Eukaryota > Viridiplantae > Streptophyta > Magnoliopsida > Solanales > Solanaceae > Solanum > Solanum acaule. The sequence continues at coordinate 22,502 of JAJOOR010020200.1, read as the reverse complement.
CCCCCCCCCACATTTGACATTAATTGTCAAAACCTTGTTATTACTTTATTGTTGCGAAAATGTCTACATCTACAAATGATTAGAACACTATTTTACTTCTTAATCGAATTCCTTACCGTATCACTTTGTGTGGGATCGACCCCAACTCTTAGTTGGGTTTATACTTGTTAGCGACCGGCTACACTTAGAATCGGATGAAGTGTAGTTGATAGTTATCAATTGTAATTTAGCTTTAATGACTATTGGGGCTCTCACATTACTTATGTAATTTCTTTTTATTACTATCCATTACTTATGTTTGTCTTCAAAAGTTCTCTAATTTCTCTCCATCCACATTATATAAGCATATTTAGTGTATATCCATATGAGCATCTGAGTATGATGTGTCTTGCCTTTTTATTTTCTGGATAATACACTCTAGATGTTGTTCCTATGTAGTAGCTCGATATGTTGTTATCTTCATTCAATTGAGTAGTCTATGGAACATGCAGGATGCAAACAAATGGTTTCTCGACTCTAACTCTCTCTAAAAGAGTTTACACCTGTGGTCAACCTCTACTATCCATCTAGTTAATTTATCAATTGTCAGTAGTCTATTTTGCAGTTGCATCTAAAGTGTGAATCTATCACGATCCAAAACGATTGTAATAAGACTTGTCTCATTCCACCAAGACAATTCAGCCTAATTTCAAACATAACACTTCATATAACACATGAAACGAATAACAACACTCCAACATTATAGGTCACCAATACAAGGTATCATATTCACCAATCACAAGTTTCACAATAGACACCCACAAGTTCACAAATGATAATAATGTGCAATGCAATGAAATGAAATGTCAAATATAGTGATGTATGTTTGTTCTACAATGCACATCCATTGAATATCAAGTCGGAACCCATGAGAGATGCACAAGGTCCATGCAACCCATGTAATCATTTTCCATCGGCATCACCAAGACCATTTCCCATCGGCAACGCCAAAACTATTTCCCATCGGCATCACCAAAAACATTTCGCATCGACATAATCATCATAGTGTTTCAAAACTAATGCAAATAGGAATGTTCACACAAATAATGAGAAAATGAAAATTCCATATCAATACACAATCCATGTCCATACAACCATGATACAGTACCAATAATTAGTCTATATAATCCCTCAAATCATTCAAAACACATCACACATCAATTTACTATCAAGTTGTTTTTTTTATTACTTTTTTATCAATGTAATCATTCCCTAAGACATGTAACTACAAATATCAAACCTTTCACCAAATCACATTACTCCTCAACACATATAAGAAGGAAATACAGATTCTATATACTTAACAAAGGTTAAGAAATTTATTTACCTCAAACAAACAATCAATCACTCCGGCACTTGAGCTTTCTCTTTCCATTGGGCCACAAAGTCAACACAATCTATTTAAATAAGTAATCACAATAAGAATTCGAAACAAATAACACCTATATTAAGAATTTTAGAATACGAGGTCACATCGACCCAAAACCCATTTCCAAAAATAAAGGGTAAATCTACAAATTTGTACAAAAATATGTTATACAAAAACCTCGAAAGTCACCCGTGAAAAGCAATTCAGAAATGGAGTTGAATTGAATCTTAAATCACCATTTTAAAAAAAGGATTGAGTTCTTCAAAAATCCCTGAATTAGCAATTCAAAAACAAGATTTGGATATTTAAACTCATAAACAATCATTGGGGAAAAAAAGGTTTATCTCAAAATTCACTTTGAAATCACCTTAACCGAGCTTCTAGGGTTACAGTGGAGGAAATAGGAAGAAATCATGATTTTGGAAAATTAAGACACAATGTCAGTCATTTACTCTCTGCAGATATGGACCCTGTCCTTGAATGCAGAGGTCGGCATTCACAAATTCTCTGTGAATGTGGCCCTTCCCTGCTAACGTAGAGGTCTTCCTTCTGACCCTCTTTAAACATGGCCCAAACCCTACGAACACAGAGGTCACTAGACACCAGCAACAACAAACACATCAAGACATAAAAATTCACTGAAACGACCCACGAGATTCATTCAGAAACCCATACACACAAACCAAATATGCTACTCAACTAAATTCGATGTTTTAGACTCAATAGAACCATCAAAAGACGAATGAAGGGTCTCTTTAGCCTGAAACTCTTAAAAGTCCCAACAAACTAACTTAACACTCAAAATACCAAATTGCCCTAAGAATCTTTGAAAAATCAACCAAGACCTTACATAGGCCCAAAAATCATCCCCTAAATCCAATGGAACCATTGGAAATCAACTCTAAATATTTGAACACTGAATGTTCACCACATTAATCTTTTGACCTAAATTCACATGATCTTCCAACTCAAGGGCTCAAATCTACAAAACAACTCCAAATTAGAAAATACAGCACTGTGAGACCAAATTCAATATTTCGAAGCTGATGTAACTAATGAAATTCCATTCCAAGACTCAAAACTCTGATTGTTAAAAAAACCACTATCAACAACTTTAAACCTTTTAAAACTCAAAACTTTTCAATCAAATTATAAAACAACTTCACAAACGGATCAAAAATGACTCAAGACAACTATCACAAGGGATAAAATAGTAATTTTATGAAAAGATTCTAAAAATGACATTCCATGTCATTACATTATACACCACTAAAAATCATGTTCATCCTGGCACATAAAGTAAAAGAAAGTACTTGAAACTTAAAAAAATTGAGAATATCTGGCACGCAGGTCGAACTCCGTCTCCCAATTCACCTCACAAACTGAACGGTGCTTCCATTGCACCTTCACTAAATAAATCTCCTTGGTCCTAAGCTTTTGAAAATGCCTATCTAAGATAGTTATAGGCTCCTCCTCAAATGGAAAGTCTAGACCCATCATGCACATACTTCTAAAGCAAATAGACATGGAAAATAGGATGCACAATTGAAAATCTAGGTGACAAGGCTAACTTCGTCACAACCCAAAGTACACCCTAGGCATGACATGGTGTATAAGACCCCTAGAGGCCCTACACAAGCCACTTATCATACATCATACAAGATAATAGAAACAAAGGATTTTAAAAGTAGCATTTTATTTAAAAGAGTTTCACGACAAGTAGCGGAAGTCTAATAATTGTGTCAATAAACCATCTTATACATCATATGAAAATTGATTGGGACGTAACCCATACATCACATAAAAAGTCTAAAAAATGAAAATGACATGAAGTTATTAAAGTGACATCGTCTTCGAATGTATGAGGACATGCCAAGTCTTCAAATTTCTAATGCAATCAACTAGCCACGATCGGTAGGAGAAGAGTCACCAAGCCTTACATTAGTGAAACAATGTAGGCACAAGTATGCATTAGTATATGGAATGTACTAAGTATAAGGGGAATGCAGTAAAACACGAGAAGTGATCATAAGGGGACATAATCCAAAACATGAAATGCATGACCAAGTTAAAACATAGTAAAATCATTTAAGAAGATTCATAAATCATGAACATGGTCAATACATCTTTAAATCATAAAGGAAGCTTCATAAAACATTATTAATTAATTTAGTTCATTTGTGGGAAGTTTACCATTAATCGACATATAGACCATGCGAGCTCTAACATGGAATCCAGTGTCTACCCCACACCGTAAAGAGGTGTCTTCACTTGACAAGGTAAGGATCTAATGCTAAAGTAGACCCACTAGCTAATGTCTATCTAAGACAACCATCCTATGGTGACACATAATTATGGGACATGGGTATTCGCCACTAGTCCACTCGGTGCTAAGCATAAATTCCATGGAATAGTCATTAATCTTATTCATTTTACAATCTATGGTAAAGTACAATTAAGATACTAATCCAAGCTAGAAGTATCATATGATTTCTCCTTAGACCATGCGTGCGAAAATCTTTTACCATCTATGATCTTTTCATAATAGCTTTTTAAGGCTCATAATCATTAACTTCATGCTAGAAATTCCCTACTACTAATGGAAATAGTTTTGAAAGTGTGATCTATAATCATTGATGGCATATCCGGATACCATAATGATCAAGACCTAGTTTAGAAAAAATAACCCGAAAAACATTGAGGGTAAATCTAGATGTCATTCATGTCATGTGGCCAAGCTTCATAGAACATATAGATACCTTCATCTACAAGCTTACATAAGTAATATACATTGATTTCATGAAAATATGCATGATTTCAAAAAAATATATTCATAGATTCTAGATTTGGTCAATAATCAATGAACCCAATATATGACTAGTAGGTGTTTCTACGGACTGTACATGCTAACTGTAGAAACCAACTTCAAGATTAAAATTCCACTAAGTTTAGGGGTCATCTACGAGACCTACCTACGACTCGTCAAAGGAACGACAGACCGTCCTGTTGAACCATTAAAAGGGTACTGAGATTTGTTTTTGAAAAATTGATTTCCCCTACCTATGATTGCCACCTACGGCCCATAGAAGCTTCTACAGTTTGTAGATGGGATCCGTAGATACAAACTTCAACCTAAAAGTTTACTTTCTTCCTTTCCAAATTTGAGGTGTTACAACATCTCCCCCTTGGGAACATTCATCCTCGAATGAGGCTCAAACTAGCATGGATAGAGTGGGAGAGAAACGGACAACCCAAGAAGAATGTAATTTCATCAAAATGCACACATCGAAGGAAGAATATCAATTTCAAGCTAAAACATACTTCTAAAACATATTTGCAAATCATATACAAATGCACATCATCATGAAGCAAGAAGTCAAGCTAAATCATATCTTTGAAAAATCAAGTTTTTCGTGAGCATACATAAATGATGAAACATAAGAATGACTAAAACACAAGAATCCTAAAGAGGGAACCATGAGGGGCTAATCCATCAAGCTAAACCAAAAGATACAAGGAAAAAGATAGGGATACTAAGACACCATATCGGCTCCAGCCTTTCACATACCAAACCATAGCAAAGAACCCTTCCAACAACTTAAATAGCTCTACACACACCAAACATGAAGCACACTATCTCCCCGTTGGGAACAAACCTCTCTAGTCTTTTAGAATCCATCTCCCTCAACCCGAGCATAGCACCGAAGTCTTAACAACTACGGAACCATTGTTAGATATAAGTAAATGCTTAAGGAATTTTCACCAAGATTTCAAGGTCAACTTCAAACACAATTACCACACATAGAGTCTTACCATAGTCAATGAAACATCCAATATCAAGCAATGCATAACCACAAGCTAAAAGACCATAACTTATCAATTACCACATCCGGGAACCCTTGTGATCTTGTCAAGTTTGAAGAGCATAAACCTATTCTATTTCTGACCACCACTAGGACCTAAAGAAGGGTAGGGTTAAGCCCATCGACAATTATCTCTCTCATTTTTAGCAACCGTAGGACAATCCCTTATCTCATGATTTATTTTCCATAACCAAAATATGCATTAGAACTGGCTAGACACTCACACCTATGTATTTTTCCTCACTCTCGACACTCAAATCCCATTTTCTCACTAAAACCATTACCTTGAGAACGATTAACTCCACCGGACCTTGAATGAGAGAAACCACTATTATCCCTTTTTTGCCCTCTTTGAATATCTATTGTTAACCTTAAGCTTCTCATCTTATATTTGTTGTGCATGAACTATCAAACATGAGACATCCATCTCCTTGACAAGCATAGCAGTTAGGCATTCTTTGATCACTAAGTCGGAAGCACCCGACACTAACTTACTCATCCTTGCCCTTGGATTAGCATCTTTAGTTGAGGCGTATTTGGATAATTGCGTGAATTTCAAAGCATACTCTTTCACACTCATACTCAAGTACCTTTGCCTCCCTCATCTCAAAGGGAAAGAACCTATCAAGAAAAGCAACCTTAAATTTCTCCCAATCAATAGAACCCGCATATATTGCCCTTTCTTCCTTTAATTAGTTAAACCAAACTTGAGCAACACCCTTGAGTTGATAAGCGGTCAATTATGCCTTTTCTACCGAATTGATACCCATGATTCCCACTATCTTATAAACCTCATCGATGAACTCTTGAGGATTTTCCTCAACTTTAGACCCATGAAATTTCGGAGGATTTAATCTAGTAAAGTCCCTCACCCTTGTTGGCGTCGTACCCACCCTTGTGTTCACGGGAGCCACAACCTCTCTATTTGCTTGAGTCGTCATAGCTTGGGCCAATGTATGAAATGTGGCTCAAAATTCATCGTTACTCACTTTCTCGGTCAAAGGGTCAATCGGAACTTGGGGAACCTCGGGATCCACATTTTTACGAACATTCCTTCTCACGGGATTCCTTCGTGGAGGCATATTCTGGAAAGCATAAACAGGGGTTAGGAGAGGAGGACCTTTATAGAGGTAAACTCTATGGCACAACTTTATAGTAATGAAAGAAGTGAAGTTTCTTATCGTATAGCCTCTTATTCATAAAAGTGGCGCGCTTCACACTCATGAACAAGACTCTACTCGACGTGGCTTATGAGATATCCTAGGACCTTTCTAAACCTTGTGCTCTGAATATTAAGTTTGTCACGACCCAAAGTACATCCTAGACCTGACATGGCGTATAAGACCCCGAGAGACCCTACACAAGCCCTACATCATACAAAATAATATAAACAAAAGAATTTAAAAGTAGCATTTCATATAAAAGAGTTTGACAAAAATTAGAGGAAGTCTAACAATTATCTCAACAAGCCATCTAATAGATCATAAGGAAAGTGATTGGGATGTAACCCATACATCACATACAAAGTCTGAAAAATGGAAACAACATAAAGCTATAAAAGTGACATTTTCCTCGAATGTATGAGGACTCACTAAGTCTTTAAATCTCTAATGCAATTAACTAGCCACAAACAGAAGGAAAAGAGTCGACAATCCCTACATCAGTGAAACAATGTAGGCACAAGTATGCATTCGTATATGGAATGTACTAAGTATGAGGGGAATGCAATAAAATATGAGACGTTATCATAATGGGATATAATTCAAAACATGAAATGCATGACCAAGTTAAAATATAGTAAAATCATTTAAAAAGATTCATAAATCATGAACATGGTCAAAACATCTTTAAATCATAAAGGGAGATTCATAAAACAATAGTAATTAATTTAGGTTGTTTTGTGGGAAGTTTACCATTAACCGACATATTGACCATGCGGGCTATAATATGGAATCCAATGTCATCCCCATACCGAAAAGGCGTGTCCTCACTTGCCAAGGTAAGGATCTGATGCTAAAGTGGATCCACTAGCTAATGTCTATCTATGACAATCATCCTATGGTGGCACATAGTTATGGGGCATGGGTATTCGCTACTAGTCCACTCAGTGCTAAGCATAAATCCCACGAAATAGTCATTAATATTATTCATTTTATTATCCATGAAAAAGTACAATTAAGATACTAATCCAAGCTAGAAGCATCATAGGATAGCTCCTTAGACTAGTCATGAGAAAAACTTTCACCATCCAAGATCTTTTCATAATAGCTTTTTAAAGCTCATGGTCATTAACTTCAAGCTAGAAATGTCCTACTATTAATGGGAATAGTTTAGAAAGTGTGATCTATAATCGTTGATGGCATATCCGGATACCATACTACTCAAGACTTCATTTAGGAAAATTGGCCTAGAAAGCATTGAGGGCAAATCTAGATGGCATTCATGTCATGTGATCAAGCTTCATAGAACATATAGATACCTTCATCTATAAGCTTACATAAGTCATACACATACATTTCATGAAAACATGCATGATTTCATAAAAATATATTCTTAGATTCAAGCTTCGTCATAAATTCATGTAAAATAAGGTTCGTAGTTAAATTCATAGATCAATGCATGGGTTCACATGGAATTAGTTGAAAATCATGTAGTTAGGTCCAAATCATCAAAATAAAATTATAATAAAGAAATTGAATCCATACAAATCAAACCCATGAGGAATTGAATAAAAACTTAATTAATTTTTGGAAATTTAATTGGAAATTTGAAGGAACTTTGGGGGCTCAATGGGTGATTGGAACTCATTGATGAACTCCCTACAAACCTTGATTAAAGCTCTAATCAATGATGAAGAAAGGAGACTTGAACTTGAAGAACACAAGCATCTTCTTCCTTGATCAAGAGAGGATTCTTGAAGAGACTTTAGAAATTTGAGAGAATGAATAAGTTGGGGGAAATTTATAAGGGTAAAAAGTATATTTATAACGCTTAGATTTAGGGGTAAAAAGACTTAGTATAAGGTTAAAACAATTAGGGAAAAGACCCAAAAGCCCCTTCAAAAAAACTGTCGTCCACCAGCTACAGTTGGACTTACGATCCGTAGGTCCTTCTACGGGCCGTACTGGTCAACCGTGGAAAGTGATCAGAGACTCTAGATTTGGCCAACGATCGACGGAACCCATGTACGGCTCATAGGTCTTTCTACAGACCGTACATGCTAACCATAGAAACCAACTTTAAGCCTTAAAATTTCACCAACTTTGGGGGTCACCTACGAGACCTACCTACGACTCGTTAAAGTAACAACGGCCCGTCCTATTTAACTTTCAAAAGGGTACTGGACTTTTTTTTGAAAAACTTATTTCCCCTACCTACGGCTGCCATCTACCTAGAAGCTTCTAAGGTCCGTAGATGGGATCCGTAGAAACAAACTTCAGTCAAAAAGTTTACTTTCTTCTTTTCTAAATCTGAGGTGTTACAAACTTATAGGTTACCTCTCCAATCCACCTCAAAATCTCAAAATGGCCAATGAATTTGCTAAGCTTTTCCGTCTTTCAAAATCTCATCACACCTTTCATGGGTGACATCCTAATCCAAATATGATCACCCTCCATCAACTCCAGATCTTGAACCCTTTTATCTGCTTAATTCTTTTATCGACTCTAAGTTGTCAACAACCTACACTTAATCAAACGGACCTACTCCATAGAATATCTAAGAAAGTTTGTATCTAATGAATCCATCTCATCTGTATAAAATCAAACTATCAGAGATCTACACATTCTCCCATACAACACCTCAAATAGGGCCATCTGGATATTGGAATGGCAGATGTTGTTGTAGGCAAACTATGCTAAGGGACAGTAATGATCCCAACAAGCACCAAAGTCAATCACGCATATTCAAAGCATGTCTTCTAACACTTGAATCGTCCACTCAGAAGGCAAAAAGTTGAACTTATGTTCAGCCAAGTACCCAAACAATGTTGTAAGGACAGTGAGAAGTGAACAATGAACCTCGATCGGAGACAATAGAAATAGACACTCCATGTAGCCAGACTATCTAACTAATGTAGAGTCGAGCAAACTTCTCTGTCGTTTACTAAACTGGGATAAAATGGGCGGACTTGGACAACCTATCAAAAACCACCCAAATAGAATCATAAACACCCACGATGGTAGGCAATCCCACAACATCATGGTGATACATTCCCACTTCCAAGTAGGAATGGGTAATCCTTTAAGAGACACCTCTAGGCCGTTAATGCTCACAGTTGACTTGTTGGCAAGTCAAACACCTAGACACAAACTCATAAATGTCCTTCTTCATAATGCATCGCCAGTAATGTTGACTCATTGTTTTCATCTTGGCATCTCCCGGATGAATAGAATAACTAGAACAGTATGTCTCATTCAAGATCAATCTGACCAACTCACCCACTCAATACTCTATCAGAATTAAGTATTTCCTCATTTGCTTCACCTTCAACACCTTGTCTCGAATAATACATTGCTTCTAATTATCAAACAGTCGCGCTCGAATCTTCTCAACCAAAAAAGAATAGGCTCAACGAAGTCAATAACACTACTCCCCTCTAAAATCTACAAATGTCTAGTATCTGAACATGTTTATCCAATAGTCTCTCCTCAACACAAATCGCAGCAAAACTCCCCATGCTAGAAGTCTTCCTACTCAAAGCATCAACAACCACATTGGCTTTTTTGGATGATATAGAATAGTTATGTCATAGTTCTTCAGAAACTCGATTCATATACATTGCCTCAAGTTCAGATCCCTCTGACTGAAGCTATAGTGAAGACTCTGATAATCGATGCAGATCTCAGAATGCACCCCATACAAATAGTGATGTCATAAATTAAGCGAAAAGACCACACATCCGCCAACTCCAAATCATTAATAAAGTAGTTTTTCTCAAGGGTATTCAACTTTCTATACGCATAAGTGATCATGTTATCCTTCTACGTCAGATTGCCACCTAAACCAACCCCTGAAGCATCATAATATACACAAAAGTCCACACCCTTCCCGGATAGAGTCAAAAAAGGCACCAAAGTCAACAAGTCTTGAGCTTTTAGAAGCTCTCCTCACACTCATCAGACCACTAAAACCCTCACTCTACTGAACTCTACTGAGTCAATCTAGTCAATGAGGCCACAATGGTAGAGAAACCCTACACAAACCGTCTGTAGTAACATGTCAATCCCAAAAGAATCTAAATCTCGATAGGAGAACTAGGTCTCGTCCAGCCTCTAACTGTCTTAACCTTGGCCAGATCCATCCTAATACTCTCCTGGGACACCATATGTTCCAAGAATGCCACGAAATCAAGCCAGAACTCACACTTTGAGAGTTTTACGTTTAATTTTTCTTCCCTCTACCTCTGAAAAACTATCCTTAACTGTCGAACATGACCTCCTCAGCCTTAGAGTATACCAAAACGTCATCAATAAAGACAATCACAAAATAATTCAAGTATTGCCGAAACACCCCATTCATCAACTCAATAAATGTTACAAGGGTATTAGTCAACCCAAAGGACATCACCAAGAACTCATAATGGATATATCGAGTCCAAAAAATTGTTTAAAGACATCTGATGCCCCAATCCACAACTAATGATAACTGGACCTCAAATCTATCTTAGAGAACAACGATGCCCCTAAAGATGATCAAACAAATCATTAATACGTAGGAAAGGATATTTTTTCTTCATCATTAACTTTTTCAACTATCTATAGTCAATATACATCCACATAGTCCTATCCATCTTCTTCATAAATAAGAAGGGTGCACCCCAAGTGACACATTAGGGCAAATAAACCCTTTACTCAACAAATTCTACTATTGATCATAAATTCATTTAACTTTGATGGGGCCATATGATAGCGAGAAGTAGAAATGGGCTTCATACCCGACTCTTATTTAATAGAAAAATCAATATTCCAATCGGGAGGAACACCAGAAAAATCAGTAGGGAACACATCTGGAAAATCATGAGCCACACGAATGGTCTCAATAGGAGGTGACTCAACACTAGTGTCTCGGATGAAGGTTAGGTAAGACAAAAACCCTCTACCTACCAATCTCTAAGCACATAGGAACAAAATGACCTTATTAGGGTAAGAACCACTAGCACCTTCCACTAAACCTTTAGAACACAAAACATCGCTAAGGTCACAATCTTAGAATTACAATCAATAATAGCATAATAAGAAGAGAGTCAATCCATACCCAATATAACATTAAAGGCTATCATACCCAGAATAATCAGGTCTACCCAAGTGTCATACCCCTCCAAAGAAATAAGACAAGAACGATACACTCGATCCACCACTAAGGGCACATACATGGATGTAGTAACACAAATAGGTACAAACATACACACATTAAATCAGACCCAATAGCAAAGTAGGTAGACATATCAAATGCACATTGATGATAAATTGGAATGATACTTGTGTTAATTGCATCAAAAGCCTTAAGCTCGGGTCTCCCAATAAATGCATAACACTGACCCTCTCTGCCATCTCCAACCTAGGTGGTACCTCTACCCCCACTCTGTTATGATAAAATACCACTACTAGAAGTCCGACAACCTTTGCATGACTAAACTCTGCCCCGACCCCTAGTCGGAGGTGTTGGTCCTCTAGCGAGAGTAGAATAGGTAGATTGGGACCCTATTTGAGTCTACATAAGGCCTGCCATAACAAGTGATCAGAGTCCCTACAACCATAACAAGATCTCGAAGTGGAGGACTACTGTAAGGGACCAAATGAACAACTATAACTGCCTCATTTCGCAAATCTCTGATATGAACTATATGAACTCTGACTTGCACTACAAGACCCATGAGGTGTCTGACCACTCTTGAAGGTCAGCATAGCAGCATGAATTGGTCCTCAACTTTGAAAAAAACCACTTCCTCTATATGACCCCCATACTTTCCTATGAGGCACTAGAAAATTGATTGGATGTATGGGCCCTCTTAGAGTCACCAAACACACACACTTTCTCTCTCTATAAACTCCACATCCTTAGCAACACTCATACTAGACTTCAAGGAAGCCCTCTCACGGGCAGATCTAAACACGTCTAGGAGGATGGAATAAGTCAACCCTCTCATGAATCATTGGGTCCTCTCAACCTCATCAGGAATAATGGCTAGAACATGTCTAGATAACTAATAGAGTCGAGTCTCACACTCGGTAACCATAAGGCTATCCGGCCTCAGACTCTTAAATCTCAATCGACTCTCATCTCTTACGCTCTAAAGTACAAATCGATCATAAAAGGCACTGACAAATATCTCTAAGGTCCAACTGGCAAAGTCCCTGAATAGACCATATACCACTCTCTTATTGGCCCACGTAACTGGAGTGTAGCATACTAGACTCCATGCGACTCATCTAACCCCATAGTCTTTAAAAACTCTCTGCAAGTGGTCAAAAGCTCATGAGTGTCCTCGCTCTTTCCACCTTGAAACTGGGGTGGATCTATCTTCCTTAACCTCTAGTTACTATATTGATCATCATTTATCAAAACAACTAAGGGAGCACTGTGGACCCCAAATACTGATAGAGGAACAACCTCCACAACAGGACCTATTCTTGGCCGCCCCACCGAATCCTAAACCACTGGAATTTGCAATCTCAACTAGTGGATTGCCTCCAATCCACTACTACTAATAGAAGACCTAGTTCTCACCATCTTCCAAAAGAACACTCTACAACGCAGTACAAGAAAAAGGAAGTTTCCAAATAACCTTCATAACTTCTCGAATATAAGTACAGACGTCTTTGTACCGATCCTTGAGACTCTACTAAAATTAGCTTGTATACACATGAGACCTACAAACCTAGGGCTCTGATACCATTTGTCACGACCTAAAAATGACCTTAATGACACTTTTCTCATCCCACCAAGATAGGTTAGTGTAAACCCAAACTTAACAAATCAATGCAGAAGTAAAATAAAAAGAAAGTCTAACACAATTTAATAATGCGGATAACATAACCAAACTTAATTAAACCCCCACAAGCCTCTAATATATTACAACATTTTTGAAAGAAAATACAAGTCTTAATGTCATTGTTTCTAGAATAGAACAACATCATAATAAATGAGTAAGAGGTGTTCGCCAAACAGATGTGTAGCTACCTCACTAAACCTCCACAATAAGCCTCTAATGTAGAAGAGAAGAAGGAGAATCACAATGATTTGGGCTCGTAAGCTACACAAGTGTAGAAGAAAAGGAATTAGTACCAAGAAACACAGTACTTAGCAAGAAAGCCACTAACTCAAGGTAAAATAATATAGAATACATGTACCTCTCCAATCAAACCTCCAACACTACAAACTTCACAGAATCAGCTCAACCTAACAGTTGACACTTCATATAGCACAAAGCACGAATAGCAAACACTCCAACATTACAAGTCATCCATACAAGGTATCATATTAACTAATCACAAGTTTCACAACAGACAACCATAAGTCACAAATGTTAATAATGTGTAATGCAATAAAATGAAATGTCAAATATATTGATGCATGTTGTCCTACGAGACACATCCACTAAATATCAGGACGAAATCCACGGGGGACGCACAAGGTTCATGTACTTATTGAAACCATTTCTCATCGATATAATCATCAATCATCGGAACCATTTTCCATCGGCATCACTGGAACCATTTCTCATCGACATAATCATCAATCATCAGAACCATTTTCCATCGGCATCACTGGAACCATTTCTCATCGGTTTAATCATCACAATATTTTAGAACCAATACAAATAGATATTTTCACACAAATAATGAGAAAATGGCAATTCCATATCAATACACAGCCCATGTCAATACATCAATGATACAACACCAATAATAAGTCAATATTATCCCTAAAAGCATCCACAACACATCCATTACAATAAAAAGAGCTTTTAGCGGCAATAAATATATACATTAACAAAGAGTGATAACACATTTACTAACATTAGTTAATTGACGTTGGATCTAGTGTCGCTATAAGCTTTAGGGACACTTACAAAGAGTGTTAATGCTGCAAAAAGTATATTTTTAGCGACAATGAAGCTAATGTCATTAATTAATTGTTGATAAAGATCATTTTTGAAGTAGTGATCACACATCAATATACTATCAAGTTGCATTTCTATTACCTTTTTTTATCATTAAAATCATTCCCTAAGCCATGTAACCACAAATATCAAACCTTTTATCGAATCTCGTTACTCCCCAACATACACAAGAAGAAAATACAAGATTTATAAACTTAACAAAGTTTAAGAAGTCCACTTGTCTCAAACAAACAATCAATCATTTATTGCCCGTCAACGTGGACCTTATGCGCAAATGTGGAGGTCGACATTCAGTAACTCTCCACAAATGTTGCCCTTCCCTACGAATATGGAGGTCTACCTTCATACCCTGCATGAACGCGGCCCAAGCCCCATGAACACGAAGGTCACCAAACACCAACAACAACACAAACACATCAAGGCACAAAAATTCACTGAATGAACCCTCAGGATTCATTCAGAATCCCGTACACACAAACCAAATAAGTTACCCAACTGAATTTTATATACCAGACTCAATGGATGATAGAAACATGAATCCAAGGTCTCCTTGATCCAAAATTCATTAAAATTGAAATAAATTAACTTAATGCTTAAAAATACCAAACTACCCTTGGAACCTTTTGAGGAATTAACTAAGACCTCACCTAGGTTTAAAATCCTCCCCCGAATTTAATGAAAATGACAGAATTCTTATCCGAGCATCTGAACTCTAAATATTGATCAAAGTCAATTATTGGTCTTAATTCACATAATCTTCCAACTCAAGGGCTCAAATCCACGAATCAACTTCAAATCATAAAACAATAACACTCCTAGACCAAATTCCACATTCTTGAATTGATGAAACTCATGAGATTCTATTACTAGACTCAAAACTCTAATTGTTAACAAAACCCACTTTTAAAAACTTTAAATCTATTAAAACTCAAAACTTCCAAAAATAAAACTTTTCAATCAGATTATAAATCCAACTTTACAAACTGATCAAAAATATTTCGAGGAAATTATCAAGAGGGGTAAATGGTAATTTTATAAAAATTTCCAAAAATGACCTTTCGAACATTACAGAGTCTAGATTTAGATGTTGCTACAGTTGGAAACGTCATACCTTTCCAAGGAACTCTATCTCTCTCCCCAATAAAGTGTAAGTAAATTATCTTGATGGCAACTTTACTTTGTCCAATAAGTTGAGTTTTTCTAGTAAGCTTCTAGCTGATATAATCTTCTTAACTATCTAAGATGTTTGTTGTGGTAGTCTAGATGATATGATTTGATGGTTCTTGATGTAAAATATGTGAATCCATCATATCCAATGCTTATCATCTTTATGAGTTGAGTCCCAACATGTCTTTGTCATTGTTTCCTTGTTTATATTAGTTCTTGACCAAACAGAGTTTTTGCAATAGGTTTACCGACCTAATATGTCGTTATTCAAAAGGTACCTCGTGAAGAGTCTAAGAACTGTTTAGAATATATTGTCAATTTAAATTTGGGGTGACACGAAAAAATTTTGAAATTTAAAATTTTACCCGAGTTGATGTCATCCCACCATAGAGGGAATATTTCTACTATGGGGACGCCGCTATGGCGGCATGTCAGATGCTATAACGGGGTAAAAGCTCAAAAAGATAAATTATTTTATTTTTCCTCCTCCACTTCAGGATTAAAACAAACTAGGGTTACTCCTAAAAACCTCCAAAAGTTTCTCCAAGTTTGGGGACAATGGAGAGGAGGGATCTCAACGCAAGGTAGGTCAAACCCGTGAATTTTTGGTCTACATATGTAAGGATTCACCCCCATAGAGCCAGAAGCTCGTGTTCAAAGTTAATTAATAATTGTTTGGTATCCAAGTAGGCTATGGTTTTAAGAAGAGCAATTAGATATATATTATTTACATCATATCTTGTAGATTATCAGAGATTGCATGTATAGACCTTCGGGCACAGAGTTTGGATGGTTGAATAAGGGGTTAGTTTGGCATAGGCTAATAATGAGCTAGATTAGCTAATATTGAACTTGTGAATGATTGTTGGGTGTTATCCTTAAGGAAAGTGAGTTATGGGTAATCGGGTTCCAAGCTGTTTATTCTCCAAAAAGAGTTTCCCAGGAGTTGGTGATGGTTGTTGTTTTCCAAGTTTATGTATGTATGCATGTTTAGGGGTGTGATAAAACTAAACTGACCAATAAATCGAACCAAAAAAAATATTATTGGGTTAACGAGTTTTTAATGGTTTTATAAAAATAAACTTATTGGGTTATCAGTTTGGTATCAGTTTTTAGTATTGGGTTATTGGGTAAATCAATAATCCATTAAGATGATAGTAATTTACTACTATACCCTTCATAAATATTAAATACTAATAATTTAATAGAACTAAACGTTATATCAGTACTCTACACTACAGCCTACACACTTCACAAGTCACAATACTTCTACTTCACATATGAAATTCCATATTTTGGTTGTAACATGTAATTGTAGCTTTCGTACTACATCTACTCTTATTGATGCAATTTCTTATTATATTTCTTGTTTCACTATATCAAAGCATTTACAGCTGATTTGTTTATCTCACTGTATTGCGCCAAATTGTTGGAGAAGTGAGAAATCATATATTTATTTTATGAGCATTTTCTTATTGGGTAAACCAAAAACCGAACCGTTAATAATCAAAAATCAAACTGTTAATAACCAAAACACTGAAAACTGATAAAGAATATCTTATTAGTTTGTTATTGGTTTAGCATATTCAAAACCTAAAACTGATAAACTTAATCAATAATACATAAAACCAAATCGAACCGATCGATGCACACCCCTATGCATGTTAACTCTCTCTACAGTGAAACCTATACAATGCATGTTGGGGAAAACATAAGGGTTGAATGTGAAATGATGAACTATTGACAATCTCATGCAATGAAGGTGTTTGTTTATTTGTATTTATAAGTGTGTTTGTATTTCATTGTGATTTTGATTACACTTATGTGACTAACAATGGCTCAGGTACCACGTCTAGTATGGGATATCTTTTAGTTGGTGCGGGTACCACGTCTGGTATATATTATTGGTTGAATCGGATACTGCGCGGTACAAGATATCATATGGTTGTCTTGGGTACCACACGAGTACAAATTACCACTCCTGGTCTGCTAAATTGATTATTTATGTGTGGGTTCCATGAATGAACCAGACATACTTCTCTACAATATGATTCTAACATGTTGGTCCATGAGTGGTTGGAATTTGTGTTTAAATGCTGAAATGGTTTTTATGCAGACCGGGATGGCATGTTAAATATTCTAGATGATGTCTTAGGTATCCTTGGTGGTCTGAGTTACTTGAAAGGTGTAATTAATCAGGTATGGCTTGTTGTAATGTCGTTAATAACATATTTGTGAATGTTAAGTTTGAGTGTTGACTGGGAGTTTCACTTATTCACTAGCTTACACTATATTGTCGGTCTGGATGGTATGGGACATATCTTATTAGGGGATTTGAGTCAAAATGATTTAGTAAGAGTCTTGCAGGTGGTTTACTAAATTGGTAAATGGTCAGGGTGTTGGCATGAGAGCTTGAGGGAGAGTAGTAGACTAGTTAATAGAGTTAGTAGTGGTCTTGTATTCGAGAAATCTATATGTGGTAATGGACTAGATGGCGGAGTTGCAGCAGAAGGAGGTGAGGTGACTTGAGATAGAGTGTATGATTTCCAAGGTAATACTGCTTGTAGTAAGAGTGGTGACTGAGTGGATCGGGTACCTAATATTATGTATGAGTTCATGTTTCTTTGATTATTTACATGATATTATGTGGTGGATTCGAGTCAACTGATAACGCCTACCAGTACGTGTTCTTTGTACTGATACTACTCTTGTTATGCCACTTGGCATAGTCTGGTTGTAGGATCTGTGATGTTTCTTAGGTAAAGACGAAGATGATCTCCGACAACTTCTACCTTTCTTTCTTTATGGTGGGAGTTGTGTCTTATTATTTGAATATTGTAATTTCTTAGAAGTTCTCGTACCTTCTTAGACTAGTTTCTAGGGAAGGGTTCTACGTAATTCTTTACAGTAGTACTTTATTTTAACCAAGTTGGATATGTCTATATTAAATAAGGTGTTAACTTATATTTTGTTCACTTCCGCATTTAAAATCATGGGTTGAGAGTAAGGGTTCTCTTATCTAAATATTATAGTATGTGCTCGCACGGCATGGTGGGTTAGGTCATGAGAATAGGCCTCAATAAGTTTGAGGATCATAGAAGGAATCAAAAATAGTTGAGCCCAATAAGCTTGAATTCCAAACATGATAGATTGAACTGGTTATGCTTTACCTTGTCACGACCCGAGACTACTCCTTAGTCGCAATATGGTGCTTAGAGTCATAAGTAATCCCAAGCTAACTCATGATCTGACATGAAACTACAATTAACATAATTAACATTTGAAGATAACTAAATGCAGAAGCTAAAACTTAAACAATTGAGTAGTCTAAAATATAAAGTTAAATACTCAAAGAGAGTTCATATGAAAACAACACAAAGTTGATATGTTTATCTGACTATCTATCTGAAAGCCTCTACTAAGATAAGTTGCTAAGACAAGCCCCCAACTAATTCTAACTGTCTGAAACTAAATAGTAAATAATTGAAATAAATATAAAAGTTGTCCTAGAAATATGAGGACTCACCAAATGTGTTGCTGAACTGAGCAGAAGTTGTACTAACCGCAGACTAAATAATGTTGAATGTTGAATGACCGAACTTATATTATTAAAAAATATAGCGTGAAGAGTATGTTGCCAGTACTTTGAATGTACTAAGTATGTGAGACATGCATCACAAGTATACTAAACTGAACCTAATAAATTTGAAAGACTAGAATAATGTACATGAATTGATGCGATGACAAAGTAATACAACATTTAACTGATAATTACTAAACTGAAATAACTGAATAACTGGTCATGCAATATCTGTGAACGAGACTAAATTGTAGGATATACTAAAATCGACATTTAATCATGTGAGCTAGACATGGAATTTGATGCATAATTCCGATTGGAAAGGGTCTAATATACCTTGTTAGAGTATAAAGGTTGATCTCATCTAGTGTGGTACCATTAAGCTGATAATAGTGCCTACAAGGGCTACAGATACCTATGGTGGCACGATCTGGACATAAGAAATGCTACTAAAGGTCTCAGGCGAACGCTATCCGTGAGCCTTCATCCCTAAAATACACTCAATGTTAAGTAACTCTTCCAACTGAATGTATGCTAAAAAGATCTGATAATACTAATAATAATGAAAATACTGAATAGCTCATGAATATTGAATGCACGATACTAAAATAGTAAACATTTTATCTAAAAGTATCTTATGCATATAATACTGAAAATATTGAATATGAACTAATCATGAAAACTCCTACATGCTCACTGAAACATGAAAATTCAAGACACGTTGTAATCTGAGGATTCTTAAAAATATAATTTAGCAAAACATACTGAGATTCATGGAATAATCACATAATACTGATAGGCTTGTAACGAGTAGAAACTGAATTACTTGGAAAGAAAATTCATGTAAACATAAGAACCCTAGGATTCCACAAAATCAGTTATTTGGGATATAGAGCTTTTCTTAGGATTCAATGGATAAAAGGATACCCATTGATGAAATGAAAGGCCTAACTTGATTTCTTGAACTGAAACTCGAAGATGAAGAACCCTAGTTCTTGCTTGAGAGGAGTTAAGACGTATTGATTTTAATTTCTGGGTGTTACGCGTGAATTGGGAGGTTTTAGCCAACTAAATTCCCATTAATCTCACTTTTAGTATAGTCCAAATTTGCATAGTATAGAAATTAAAATAATGAAAAAAATACCAAAACAACCCTGAATAAAAAAAGTTGTCAGAGGGTCATCTACTGTCCATGGATTGATCTATGAACGTAGATCGGCCCTTCCGTAGAAAGGTTCTAAATTTTTCTGAGTTTCTTAAGTTTCAACTAGGAGATTCATTTACGGTCAATAGTTTCATCTACAATCCTTAAATGTAAGTAGTAAGAACCGGGCTAAAGTTTGAGTTTCAAGACTTTGATCCACAACACCATCCACGAGTCGTAAAAGCTTTTACGGTCCGTAAAACTCAGGCTAATTTCCCTGCTTCTGAAGTTGATCTTTGAGCCTCATCTACGACATGTGG
Source organism: Solanum acaule (assembly GCA_036250505.1). Taxonomy (NCBI): domain Eukaryota; kingdom Viridiplantae; phylum Streptophyta; class Magnoliopsida; order Solanales; family Solanaceae; genus Solanum; species Solanum acaule. The sequence goes on along the minus strand of JAJOOR010020200.1, from coordinate 1,896 downwards.
TTGTATCTATTGTTTGTAGACGCTACTCGTAAATCTAAAAAAATCAGACATAAACTTTTAAACTTTCCATGATCTGAGCCGGACTTTAGGACTTCTAGAGCATTACATGCGAGACTCGCTACAATTCTATCAATAAGGGGAGTCCATTGGCTGACTGACATCTTCTTGGTGGATAATACCTAGATATTTGAATGGTAATTCGCCAAGGGTAAATCCAAACTATAGTAGTAAGTTTTATTTATGATTGTTATTTTATTATTACATACATTAAGTATATGTGTTATGTGTGTACATATTAAAATTTCACTTTATCTCTTAGGCATAATACATTACGTGTTTTTTAATTTGGCCTCTGACATCTTTGCTTTTCAGCTTTGGGTGTGCACATCTAGACACTTAAACTTATATAAAGTTGAAGTAGACACACATCTTCTATATATACATGGAATAATATGACTCCTACATGACATAATACAAATCAGTTCGAGTGTATCTCACGTGAAATTTCATGTAAGTTGCAAGTGATATTAAAACAATTAAATCAAAAGAAACGTTAAATTTTGAAAACGAAAATAAAAATAGGGATTAAATGGGGCGGGCAAAACAGGGCTAAGGATTTCTTCTGTGTTTCTCTTTGAATAAAAACTTTCAGACCTCACTTTTGACATTACACTAATTTGTTGTCGTTCGATCGCTATCCTACTTCTATGTTTCATTTACATTAAATTTGTTCATTATGATTATTTTTTCTTCAACTCGAAATAAAGTATTTGAAGTTGAATAACTTATTTGAAGAGTATTTCTAAGTCATCCCGGTGTAGCTCGAAAGCAGAAAGAGATGAAAAATGTGTTTTTCTTCTTGCTCAAGTACAAGTGTAGTAGAGCCCCCCACCCCCCAACAACTATCACTATAAGTTGCATGTAAAAGGTGATCAGTGCAAGAATATACAGTTTTTTTCTAATGTCATATACATGCCAACACAATGCAACTCTTGATGTATAGTCTGTTTGGCCAAGTTTCTTTTTACTTCTTTTCATGATGTAGAAGAATGCAAGAGAGATTAATAGTGCATGTCATAAGCAGAAAATGGTGATTTCATTAATCAAAACAAACACAACTTGCAATATTGTTTTCCCAAAGATTCAAACAGAACATTGAAAGATAAAAACCTTCCATTCAAAGGGCATTAGAGGAAGGAATTGCATTCAGAAAGAAAAAATTCAAAAATTCAAAAACAGCAGACTCTCCTTCATTGTGTGTTCCATCTTCTTGGTGATGCCTTTGCCTTTTCAACTATTCATCAATGGCCAGTGGAACTTTCTCAGCCTGAAATACACAATCAACAAATATTCAGAGATTAGCAGCAGAGTGACAAACTTTATAAACAAGCTTAATTATTATATACAGAAGTGACACTTACAGATTTCTTAAACATGAGTTCATAGAACATTTCGAGATAACGCTTCTTTGCACTAGCAACTTTGTCATTTTTGGTTGCAAACTTCCAGAATCCGTAAATTCCTGATAGTGTCATCACTTTCTGTGAATAAATTTGCCATGTATACCTAACAAAAGTAGAAAGTTAAAAAGTGTTAGTTTTAATTTGTTCAAAAGTTAAAAACTCAGGTTGTGATGATTAAATGAAAAATCATTTACTTCTCGATGATACGTTGTAGGCCTCCCTTGGATATGTTGTCCCAATAACTTGGATCTTCTTTGGATTTCTCAAAGAACTTGACCAAAAGATCAGTAGCCTTGTCGCCCTGATTAGGGTCAATGTGGAATCCAGATTTTCCGTGTACTATAATCTCAAATGGTCCACCATTGCAAGTAGCAAATGTGGGCAAGCCACAAGTCATGGACTCAACAACTGTCAAACCGAAAGCCTCATAGAA
>JAJOOR010020199.1:2500-20256 GCA_036250505.1 Solanum acaule | reverse complement strand
TCAAGATCAAAGACTCGTAATGTACCAGTGACTACATCAGAAGAATCTTCCTGATCTTGACGAGCCTGAAGAGCATAGAGCCTGTTTTGGCGCTGTCCGCCACCAGTACCAAAAGAGTTACCCTGCTGAGTCGGGCGACCTGCTGGTGCTGCTGAAGTTGTAGACTGAGCTCTACCATTATTTCCTCCTTGACCCTGTCTAGAAGGACAATCCTTCAATCTATGACCAGACCACACCCAAAGCATCCTTCTTTACTTGCAAGGCACTCGCCCGGATGATTCTTACTACATTTCGGGCAAGTTGGGTAGGTTTTGGTGCCTGAAACACTACCTTGAGACTTAGAGCCTGACGCCCTACCTTTCTGATCATTACGGAACCTAGGGGATGGACCACTAGCTGATGAAGGGACTGGAGTCGAAGACTTCTGCTGAAAATGCAAGCGACTTCCACCACCCGATTTCTGTTGGGAATACTCATAGTTACCTGTTCTTGCTTTCTTAGTATCCTTAGCATGTTCCCTAAGCTTATCACCCTCCACCTGCTGAGCATAAGTCATGAGCCTAGAGATGTTCATGTCTCCCAACAACATAGCATTCCTGCACTCTGTCTTCACTAAGTCTGACACTCCATAGAGAAACTTATTCATCTGAGCCCTAGAATCAGCAACCATGTGAGGAGCATACCTGGAGAGTTGGTTAAACTTGAGCCCATACTCTTGGACAGCCATGTTACCCTGCCTTAAGTTCATAAATTCCTGGGCCCTTGCTTCTCTCAACTCTATGGGGAAAAACCTGTCCAGAAAGGTTTCGCTGAAACAATCCCAAGTAATAGGAGCGGCATCTGTACCCCTGTTCTCCTTCCACTGGGTATACCAGATATGAGCTACATCTTTCAGTTGGTAAGATGCTAATTCAACCCGATCATTCCCAGTGACCTGCATCACCTCAAAGACCTTCTTGATCTCATCCAAGAAATTCTAGGGATCTTCACCAGTCTGCGATCCTAAGAACTCAGGCGCATTCATCCTAACAAAGTCACGGACCGTTACTGTTGTTGATCCACCATTTGCATTCACATGAGCTTGAACCCGCTGATTGTTCTGGTTAGCGACACTCTGAGCCAACATCTGAATGGCATTTCTTAATTCAGCATTTGAGACTTCCTAATCTGGAACTGGAGGAGTTGCGTTTGCGTCCTAGCATTTGCATTCCTGGCATAAGCTCTACGAGGAGGCATGATCACTGAAACGTAAAACGTCGAGTTAGAATGGGATTAGATCATACCTTACGCACGATAAGAATAACAAAGAAAGTGAAGTTTTCCTAAAACACTTCATAGACACACTCTCATTAGATGTGGTGCAATTCACACCCATGAAAATGACTCTACTTAGTGTGGCTTTTTCAGACATCCTAGGACTCTTAAACCTAATGCTCTGATACCAAGTTTGTCACGCCCCGAACTACCCCCGAGACGCGGACACGGGACCTAGGACCACAAGTGATCCCAAGCTAACCCTGCTGGCATGATCATGAGCATACTAAGGATTGTAAACTGATGCAGAAGCTAAATCATAAATAAATTTGAAAAGATGGGGAATACCCATATACTATAACTGAATATATCAAATCTGAGAGTTTAATACAAAAGAAATATCAAACTCAAAATACTAAGTTGAATCTAACTATGTCTGAATTAAGCCTCTAAACTGACTAGAAATTTTGGGACATTCCCCAACTAGGTCTAGCAAAACTGAAACTAAAGACTAAAAGCGATAAAGATAAACATGTCACTAGTCCTCGAAGAATGAGGACTCACCACTGATGCTGCTGAACTGGATATCGGGAAACGATCTAAGCGTGATCTGGATGCTGAGAACCTGAACCTATATCACGAGAAGATGTAGCGCACGTATGCGTCAGTACTTGAAAGGTACTGAGCATGCAAGATAGAGTAAAGCTGAAATAACATATAACTGAACAAAGCAATAAAGCAATGATATAATCTAAACATGATATAGATACTGAATGTTGAGCTAACTGAATGGAATGACCAATTTATAACATGCTGAAACTGAATACTGACTGTACTGAAATATGGTCAATGCAATAGATTCTGACTGAACTGTGGGAGCTACTAATAACCGACATAAAACCACATAAGCTAAATGTGGAGTCCGATGTATACGCCCCATCTAGAGGACCCAATATACGCTGCCAGAGGTATAGAGGCATGCTGGCGGGATCACTAAACTGATGTTGCCCACAGAGGGGACTTACACCTACGTGGCTCGTAGTTCTGGGACTATATGGGTACGCTGAACCCTAGTCCAACTCCGTATTAGCTACTCCTAATTAATTAAATAGTTAACTGGTTATGAATGAATTTTTGTAAATATTGGATAGCTCGAATTGAACATGCAAACTGAGAATGCAACAATTAATCTGATAATGATGCATTAATAACTGATCCATGTATAACTGAATAACTGAGATATCTGACCTAGCATGTGTAATTCAAGAACTAAAGAAATACATAGCTAGGGTTCTGAAATTAATGCAATAAACTGAGAAATAACATGATAATCTGATTTGGAGCATTTAAATAACTAAGTCAAGATGATCTGCTATAATTCTAGAAACCCTAGGTCTGTTCATAATAATGGGATCAAGAATCTGACTGAATTCTAGGGACCCAATGGGCGAAAGGAACCCACTAGTAAAATTCCACATACCTGGTGACGAATTCCATGGAGAAATCTTTCGATTTCGGGGCTGGAACTGATGGAACCTTGTTGCGTTCTTGAACTAGGGTTCTTGACCTTTTTTTCCTCTCTTTGCTTCTAATTTTCTAAGTTTTGATTAATGATTTTGACTAAGGTAAGTTCTAATTATGTTTCTAGGTTAAACTGATTAAAATCTCATGATTTAGGGTCTAAACGACGTATCTTAGGGGTTAAACGAAATAGGAAAAGACCAAAGGACCCCTGAATTAACTGCAGTCGGAGTGACTGACGGTTTGGACCTACGGTCCGTCAATCAATCGACGGTCCGTCGATTGGGTCCGTAAGTCGAGTCTGCCCGACAGGGCTTCACTAAAACGAGAATAACTTTTTACTCGGAGGTCGGAATTTAGCAAACTCGGTGGCGTTGGAAAGATAATTCAATTATCTATCATATCATAGGTTATGGGACACCTAATTAATTTTGTGCTAAAAGTTATGACCATCTGAAGTTGACCTATCAATAATTTTTAGCTAACTGGCTGTTGACCTTAACTTACGGTCAGACCTACGGACCGTGGATCGATTGATGGTCCGTGCTGGTTGACCGTAGTTTTTGTCAGAGACTGGGTAAAGGAAGCCTCTATCCACGAACACAGACCACGGAACGTGGTCTGATCTACGGGCCGTGGGTCTGTCCGTGAGTCGGGACTTGGCCAATTTTTTGAGCTGGTTTGGGGAGAGGTTGCAGTGGTAAACCACGGACCACCAGCACGGGCCGTGGTTTGACCTACAGTCTGTGGATGGCAACCGTGGATTGCACCTGCAACTTCTCGAAATCTGAATTTTGGTCTGTTTCGAATACGGGGTGTTACAAGATAAGCCCTTATCATCATAACATAGATAATCCCTTCGCATCATAATATAGGTAATAGAAATCAAATTAAAAAAACAATTTAAAATTTTTACAATCAAACTCATATTTCATAAAACCAAGCGTAAGTCTTTCTATTCTCTTTGTCTCAAACCATCTAACATAACTTTTGAATAAAACTCTTCGGACGCGGCCCATACAAAGTCTAAAACATATAGAAATGACAAAGGAAATAAGGGTTTGTCCTCGAAGCTATGAGAACTCACCAATTCTTCAACTCTTCTTTGCACCTTAGGAACCTAGCCTCAAAAGCAACTCAATCTCCGAAACCCTACATTTAATTAGAATGTAGGCAATCCAAGCACATGGTCTTGGAAGGATCTCGGCCCTTTACATCGAAAGACTAGAAATGTCTATTACATGAAAGAAAAGAAACATCTAAGAGTACTTGTCCTTGATCTATGAGGACATACCACTTGATCTTGGAAGGATTTCAATCCAAGCACTTGAACTAGAGAGAAGCATCTCACTTGGCGTAACCTACACTTCTAGTAAAATAAGAGAAATATGGGTTAGCACACAAAAATGTACTAAGTATGATGACCATACAAAAACATTCTTTAAAAGGGACATTTTGGTTGGAAACCATGCGTTATGCGAATTTTATAAACATCATGTACAATAGCAAAAGAGGCATAAAATACAGGTATAATCATCATACAAGTCATAACATCACATTTAAACATTCACCTTAAGTAAACCCCAAGTCATACTTTGTGCAATGTGTAAATAGCGTCCCATACCACCATCCACACTAAGTACCACATTAAGGACACCAAAAGTGAATTTATCATTCTTCCTTTTCACCTATACACAATACCCATACATAAGGAACATAAACATTTCACAAGTCACGACGTGGGAAAATAACTTATAATACAACCCAAGTATAGCATGCATCATCACATTAGACAATTAAGTCAACATTCTTCATTAGCTTCATTTAGAGTACTTCCATACATTAGTCATTAAGATATTAGAGAACTCACTATGACCCTGTCAAAGCCTACTCGTGCAATGCATGGATGGCATCCCATACTACCACCCACACTTCATAGAACTTCTCAAGAAACCATAATGCACATCTCACATAATGGTAATAAGCATTAACCGACACAGACCATAAGAGGTACATGGAATCTGGTGTTCTACCCCCACACCAAAAAGAGGTGTCCTACTTGCCTAAGGTAGAACTAGGTACATTTAGCTTAGGTAGATCCACTAGGTAGACCTATGCGGGCACATAGTTTATGAGATAAGGAAGATGATAATTGAAACTCGGCCTAAACATCGGCAGAGTCTCCATCTAACCAAATCCACTCAGTGCTTAGCCTACATTCCTATAAGAGTATTTCATTACTTAAACATTATTACACTTGAGAGGGTGCCATTGGCCTATTGACCCAAAGTATATTCATTAACACATGAAAGGGCACTATAACCCTACCGGTTCAAGGTTCATTAGTTAGGAAAGCTTATTTGACTCCTCATGAAAGGGTGCCATAGGTCTACCGATTCAAGGTTCATCATCAACATTCATGGAAGGGAGCCATAAGCCTACTGATCCAAAGTTCATTATCATCATTAATGGAAGGGTACTATAAGCATACCGATCCCATGGTTCATTATTACCATGTGTGGAAGGGTGCCATTAGCCTACCGGTCCTTGATTCAACAATCAACAATACATTCATTTATACAAGAAAAGGATGCATAAGCCTACTAATTCAAGATATACATTACCATGAAGAACCCTTCACATTCCATCCACAACATACATAAGTGTCAAATTGAGAAATAGTATTTCAATAATAACACAAATACATTCAAAATATGATCACCTTAACTTCATTGGATTCACATTCATATACAAGATATCATGATAATACTCAATTCCTCATACAATGCACTTCAAGGCCATGAATCTCAAATCACCAACACACCAACAATTTACTATAATTATGGCATGGATACTGAAACAATTCAATAACCCAAAGCAATTTAGACAATTTCTATTCACCTACATTCATAATCAACAAACCCACTTCATAAAGGTACAATTTAGGAATTGAGAGAATTCGTGGGTTCATAGAGTATTTTCATCATAAATCATCAATTAAATACTAATACAATCATAATTTGTCATTAAACAACCTTTGAAATCGTTTGAAGGAGGAACCCATGAGTTAGAGTAAAACCCTAGGTTTTTGATAAACTTGAAAACTTTGAAGACTACTTTTGAATGGATTGTAGGGATGAAAGCTAACCCTAGATGAAGGATCACCACACCATGCTTGTGAATCCCCAAGAAATTTGAGGAAGAACACCTTCAATCTACAACCCTACCTCCCACTTCTTCTTCTTTGGGAACTTCTATAGAGAGAAATATTGAGAGGGAAGAACTCTTTCGATTTCTTTTGGATCTTAGAGAAATAAGTAGTAAATGACTTGTTTTAAGACTTAAAACTATATATACTAGTGATATAAAACAATTAAAAACAACCCCACAAAATAATTAATCAAAACGAAACTACTTAAAAGTCCTCAACTTAGGGAGCCCCGTCAGGGACCATGCCCACTTTGACAGGTCATTAAGAGGACCACGGCTCGTGGTGGTGCCCGTGGTCCCTTTGACAGTAGCCTTACTCAATTTACCATGCGTCTCATGAGGACAAGGCATGACCACGAGACCTCCCACGATCCGTGGTCAAGACCACGAGTCGTGGTTGATGTCGTCGTCTTGAGGCAGTGTCAAGGCCTTGGAGCCTTGCCTCTCTTGAGCCTAAGTGATCTTCACAATCACCATCATTGGCTTGTCAAGGCACCATGGCCCGTAGTGGCGCCCGTGGTCCCTTGACCAGTAGCTCCTTTCAACAAGACATTCTCCCACAAGGCCAAGGCAACCCCACAAACCTTCCCATGGCCCGTGGTCATGACCACGAGCCGTGAAGTAGCTCGTTAAGGGGAGCACTCGCTTGGCACCTTTCTAGGGCTCATTGCCTAGCCAAGCACGGGTGGCTCCACGGCTCTCCACGGCTCGTGGTGGCCACCACAGGTTGTGAAAACCCTTATGGTCTTGGTAGACAATAGCTAGGCCTAGTTTTAGGCAGTAAAGGTTCCCTAACCATGGCCTACACCTCTAACCATGGCCTACACCTAAAACCATTAGCCCTTGCCCTTAACCTTTGACGTTAATCCTCACGTTTAGGCTCTAGTTTAACCTATCATTTTCCAAGTCGTTACATTATCGGCCCCTTAGGAGCATTCGTCCTCGAATGACAATTTAAACACTTTAAGGGATAACGACTCAAGAGTAGCAGCCCATCATGCATGACACATCAATATAATGCACAGAATCATAGGAGGAAACTTCAACTCCACATCAATAAGCTCAATGCAACAAAAGAAAGTAGGAACTACATTTACAAACTCATTATGCACAAAAACATCACATTTCTCATTTCGTTTGATGAATTTCCTTCTCCAACTCACATCATGCTCATTACAACACCATAAGGAAAAATATGCAACTCTTCTCAAAAACATATTTAAGCATTCTCAATAAGTCAACTGTAACGTCGGAAAATAATAGGTTAAGCTAGAGCCTCATCATGTGAGTAGTGTGACTTTAGTTTGATGTCTAGGCTACTTTAAAACTTAAATGGTGCAAGGTAGAAACCTAGGGTGCAAGAAAGGTCCTAGGCTAGCAAGATAGGGTGAAAGAAGCCTTGTTCCTTGAGGGGCTGTTTGGCAAAGGGGCTGCTTGATCGGCCAAAGAGTTGGACGAGTCGCCCTTGGGATCTTGTGGTCGCATAGTAAGCTGCCCCATTGGCCTAGGTACTGGACCAAAGGGCGACCTAAGCCCTAGCTCGCCAACCAGCTTGGCGTGTCGCCCATTGACCCCTCTAGATCGCCTAGTGGACTGCCCAAATTATGAGCTCACCGGAAATTTGGGCGAGCCAAGGGTGCACTTGGTGAGTCGCCTAGTTCCCTTGGCTAGCCAAGAGGGGCAAAAGGGCGAGGTATGTGGGAAAAGGGGTGGTTTTTTTAGTTAAGATTTTAAGGGTCCTTCATTCTTTTCCTAAGTTGAGTCCTCCTTATTCTATTCCTTTCCTAGCAACTATAAGACCTTTTTAGACTTGAATTATTTCAATTAAGTCACTCCAAATAGAATTAAAAGAGACCCCAAATCCTCTCAAATATTTCTCTCACTAGAAATCCTCCATTAGAGAAGAAGAAGAAGGGAGCCATTGAAGCTAGGGTTTGGTGATTCCAAGGCTTTTCTTCATCAAATTTCTTGGGGAATCATAGAAAAGGTTTGGTGATCCTTCATCTAGGGTTAGATTTCACCCTAGAGTCAATTTCAAAGAAGTTTTTCAAAGTTTTCAAGTTCATGAAAAACCTAGGGTTTTACTCAATCTCATGAGTTCTTTCTCTGAACGATTTCAAATGGTTACTAATGTCATATACTTATTTTATTGGTGTTTAATTGATGATATATGATGAAAATAGTCTATGAACCCATGATTTACTTAATTCCTAAATTGTGCCTTTATGACGTGGGTTTGTTGATTATGAAAGCTTATGATTAAAATATGTCTAAATTGGTTGGGTTGTTGAATTGTATCATTATCTATGCCTTAATTGTGGTAAATTATTGGTGTGTTGAGGATTTGAGATTCATGGCCTTGAAGGCAAGTTATGACGAAATTGCCTGTTGAAGTAGAATTATGCTAAAGATGTTGATCCACTTGAAAGGTAGAGGTGTTTTATTACCAAGTATGACTGTGATGTGAAGGATATGCATGTGATTTAAATGATAGAATGATGATCATGTATAGAATGTAATTGTGTTATCGTTGATATTATATTCTCAATTTACACTCATGAATGATGAATGATGGAATGTGAAGGGCTTCCTCCTATGTATTGTATATGTTGAGTTGGTAGGCTTAAGACATCCTTTACTTATATTGACGAATGTGATCACGAATAAAGTATCTTGAGTTTGTAGGCTTAGGCACCCTCTTGTTGAATGAATGAAAGTATTGTTAAATCTTGAGTTGGTAGGCTTAGGCATCCTCTCTTGTATGATGAATGTGTATTGACATGATGACTATGAATCGATAGGCCTATGGCATTCCTTTCATAAACAACCTATGAATGTGTCTTAACTTAATGAACATGAATCCGTAAACCTAGTGTTGGTAACTCTTGCTTGATGAGTCTTTTACCTATTCTAATGTGTGTTTTAGGATCAGTAGGCTAGTGGCACCCTTCCATAAAAGAAGGAATGATAAACCTTGAATCGGTAGACACAAATGATGGTAACCCTTTCATGTGTAAAATGATGACCTTTGTATCGGTAGACCCAATAATGATGGCACCCTTCTTGGAAAGTCAATGAGTTATCCTTAATGCACCTTGAATGGGTAGACCTAGTGATGGTGACCCTTTCTTGTTTAATGTACTTTGGGTTGGTAGACCTAGTGTTGGTAGCCCTCTTAAGTACAATGATGTTAATATGAATGAACTACTCTACGTGAATAGAGGCTAAGAACCGAGCGGATATGGTAAGATGGAACCTCTCCCAATGTTAGGCTAGGGTTCCAATGAACATATTCCTATCCCATAATTATGTGCCCACATAGGATATATATTAGCCAGTGGTCTTCTTACCAAAGCTAAGATATTACCTAGTTCTACCTTAGGAAAGTGGAACACCTTTCTTTGGTGTGGGGTCATATGACACCGAATTCCATGACTTAGCTCTCATGGTCTATGTCGATTAATCACCTATTCGCATCATGTGAGATGTGAACTATAGTTTCTTGAGAAGTTCTATGAAATGTTGGTAGTAGTATGGGATGCTATCCATACATCGTACGAGTAGGCTTCAAGAGGGCAATAGTGAGATCTCTAAGTCTAAATGACTAATGTATGAAAGTCCTCTAAATGAAGTTATTGAAGAATGTCGACTCTTAAATGCTTAAAGTGATATGCATGCTGTACTTGGGTTATATTAGGAGTTATTTTCCCTTGTCACGCCTTATGAAAGGTTATGTCTCTTATGTATGGATATGGTGTAAAGGTGAAAAGGAATGAACAGTAAGTTCACTTTTGGTGACATTAATGAGGTGCCTTGGTGTGGATGGTGGTATGGATGCTATCCATGCATTGTACAAGGTGTAACATGAGGGTTACTTAGGGTGAAGGTCTAAGGTGAAGGTAATGGTTTACATGTTGATATCATCTAAATGTGATATTATGACTTTTATGATAATTATACTTGTATTGTATGTCTCTTATGCTATTGTTCATGATATTTCTAAAGAGTGGCATAATGCATAGTTTCCAACCAAAATGTCCCTTTTAAAGCATGTTTTTGCATGGTCATCATACTTAGTACATTTTTGTGTGCTAACCCATATTTCTTCATGTTTTGACTACAAGTGTAGGTTCCGGCAAGTGATTGATGTCCCTAGTTAAAGCTTGGAATAGAGTTCCTCCAAGACATCTTTTGGTATGTCCTCATAGATCGAGGACAAGGAATTTTTATGTTTCCAGTTCTTTCAGGTTTTAAGACTATTGTTAACACTTCGATTGTAAAGGGTCATGACCCTATTTTGTTTCAAGTATGTTGTTAAGATGGTCATGTGAAACTTAGACTTCCGCTGTGTCTTTTAAAATATTCTAAATAAGTATTTTTGATAGTTTGGATTTAAATAAGTTTTTAATTCTACACTATATCTATGTATCGAATGTTATGAATGTTAAGAGGCTTGTACAAGACCCCTTCGGGTCAAGTACGCCGTGTCGCATCCGGGTCCTAGTCTCGGGTCGTGACATCAACTCATGAAGCATTTAGGCAACTCATTATGGATGCACATCAACATGAGGAACACAATCATGAAAACTCATTTTCTCATTAAACGTTATTTCATCAAAACATGCATAACATAAGGAGATAATGGAAACACATTTTCACACATGACTCCAAAACATGAAACAAGATACAAGGAACTCTTGGTCTCAAGTTTAAATAGGAATGGAACAAAGTGAAAAGGACATTGGAACTCTCAACAATCATACTATTCAACATACCATCTCCCCCTTAAGGGTAAACCCATTCTAAGGCAAACATGAAAACAACTTAAGAACCTTAAAAAGATATTCACAACCATAGGAAATCATCACTTATCGGTGCCTTCATCCGGATTAGCGCGTTTGTCCTTGTTAGCTTGAAGCATATAGAAACGGTTCCTCTTTGGAGCATCAACATCCGGGCCACTAAGAGAAGCTTAATTAGCCTCCCTTCCTTTGGCCACAAGAGTAGGTCAATCTCTCACTTGGTGATCATTCTTCTGACAACCATAGCACCCATTAGTACCGGCTAGGCACTTCCCAAATGCCTTTTTCCACAAGTAGTGCAAGTAGGTTTAGAAAATTGAGATCCACCACTTTTCTCTTGGTTAACCTTAGGAGTGCTTGAAGAATCTTGGTTTGGAGGTATCTTCTTGAGCCTAGGTTGACCTTGCCCATCTGGCCTAGACCATTTCAACTCTCTATTCTTCCTATTAAGTTTGGACTCCTCAATAGATTGAGCTTACACCATGAGTCTAGAAATGTTCATATCATCATGGAGCATCTCCGTACGACACTCTTCCTCAACTAGGTCGGATATCCCCGTAACAAACCTACTAATCTCATCTCTAGGGTTAGACACCAAAGATGGAGCATACTTAGACTATTGGGTAAATTTCAAGGAGTACTCTTGGATACTCATGTTACCTTGCCTAAGGTTGATAAACTCCTCCACCTTAACCTCCCTCTTATCACGGGGAAAGTACCTACCAAGGAACGCCTTCTTAAACTCCTCCCATTCTATAAGACCTGCTCCTATAGGCCTATTGCTTTTCCATTCAGTAAACCAAATTTAGGCAATGTCCTTCAATTGATAGGCAGCAAGTTCCACTTTTTCAATAGTGGTCACCCCCATAGCATTAAAAACCTTATACAACTCATCCAAAAATTCTTGGGGATCCTCTCCCACTTTGGAACCTAGATACACCGGAGGATTCATCCTCACAAAGTCCCACAACCTAGAAGCCATAGTACTATCAATAGCATTCATTCGAGGCCCCACATCTCTAGTAATTTGGGCCATCATAGATTGGGCCAAGGTTAGAAAAGCCGACCTAATTTCATCATTAGTCATGGCCGGAGCATCAATTGGAATTTGGTTGTCTTGAGGATCTTGAGGATCTTGGGGAGGAACTCCCTCATCTACAATCTCTTCTTCCACTCTCCTTGTGGGCGTCCTTCTTGTATTCATATCCTATATACACAAGAGAAGGATTAGGAAAAGGACACTTATAGAGTTAAACTCTAAGGCACGACTTCAAGAATAATGAAAGAAGTGTAACTTCCTAACGTCCTATAGCCTCTCACTCATAGATGTGTCGTGACTGACACCGATGAACAAGACACTACTAGACGTGGCTTGTGAGACATCAATCCTAAAAACCATTTCCAAAATCTTGTGCTCTGATACCAAGTTTGTAACGGCCCGGGGCTACCCCAAAGACGTCACATGGCATATAAAACTCTGAAAAGCCTCATACAAGTCTCTTAGCATTCATAACATTCGATATATATAAATAGTGCATAATTTAAACCTTATTTAAGCCCATACAATCAAAACTTCATTAAAACATCGGAAGTCTATTATCTCACATGGCCATCTAAAATAATATCTTGAAAACAAAAGTAGGATCACAACCCTTTACAATAGAAAGACTAAAAATGTCTATTACATAAAAGAAGAGAAACATCTAAAAGTACTTGTCATCGATCTAAGAGGACATACCACTTGGTCTCGGAAGGATTTGAATCCAACCACTTGAACTAGAGACAAGCAACTCAGTTGTCGGAACCTACACTTGTAGGAAAATAAGAGAAATATGGGTTAGCACACAAAAATGTACTAAGTATGATGACCATGCAAAAACATACTTTAAAAGGGAAATTTTGGTTGGAAACCATATATTATGCCAATTTTATAAACATCATGTACAATAACAAAAGAGGCATAAAATACAAGAATAATCATCGTACAAGTCATAACATCACATTTAAACATTCACCTTAAGTTATCCCCAAGTCATACTTTGTGCAATGTGTGAATAGGACCCCATACCATAATCCACACTAAGTACCACATTAAGGTCACCAAAAGTGAACTTACCATTCTTCATTTTCACCTTTACACAATACTTACACATAAGGAACATAAATATTTCATGAGTCATGACATGGTAAATTAACTTGTAATAGAACCCAAGTATAGCATGCATCATGATATTAGACAATTAAGTCAACATTCTTCATTAGCTTCATTTACAGAACTTTCATACATTAGTCATTAAGACATTAGATAACTCACTATAACCCTCTCAAAGCCTACTCGTGCAATGCATGGATGGCATCCCATACTACCACCCACACTTCATAGAACTTCTCAAGAAACCATAATACACATCTCACATGAATGGAATAAGCATTAACCAACATAGACCATGAGAGTTACATGGAATCCGGTGTTCTACCCCCACGCCAAAAAGAGGTGTCCTACTTGCCTAAGGTAGAACTAGGTACATTTAGCTTAGGTGGATCCACTAGCTAGACCTATGCGGGAACATAGTTTATGAGATAAGGAAGATGATCATTGAAACCCAGCCTAAACATTGAGAAAGTCTCCATCTAACCAAATCCACACAGTGCTTAGCCTCTATTCCCATAATGTATTTCATTACTTTAGCATTATTACACATGAGAGGGTGTCATTGGACTACCGACCCAAAGTACATTCATTAACAGATGAAAGGGTGCCATAAGACTACCGATTCAAGTTTTATTAGTTAGGGAAGCTCATTTGACTCCTCGTGAAAGGATGCCATAGGCCTATCGATTCAAGGTTCATCATCAACATTCATGGAAGGGTGCCATAAGCCTACTAATCTAAAGTTCATTATCATCATTAATGGAAGGGTACTATAAGCATACCGATCCCATGGTTCATTATTACCATGTGTGGAAGGGTGCCATTAGCCTACCGGTCCTTGATTCAACAATCAACAATACATTGATTTATACAAGAAAAGGATGCATAAACCTACCAATTCAAGATATACATTACCACGAAGAACCCTTCACATTCCATCCTCAACATTCATAAGTGTCAAATTGAGAAATAGTCTTTCAATAATAACACAAATACATTCAAAACATGATCACCTTAACTTCATTGGATTCAGATTTATATACAAGATATCATGATAATACTCAATTCCTCATACAATGCCCTTCAAGGCCAGGAATCTCAAATCACCAACACACCAACAATTTACTATAATTAAGGCCTGGATAATGATACAATTCAATAACCCAAAGCAATTTAGAGAATTTCTATTCACATGCTTTCATAATCAACAAACCCACTTCATAAAAGCACAATTTAGGAATTGAGAGAATTCATGGGTTCTTAGAGTATTTTCATCATAAATCATCAATTAAACACTAATACAATCACAATTTGTCATTAAGAACCTGTGAAATCATGTGAATATGGAACCCATTAGTTAGAGTAAAACCCTAGGTTTTTTATAAACTTGAAAACTTTGAAAACTACTTTTGAATGTACTCTAGGGGTGGAAGCTACCCCTAGATGAAGGATCACCATACCTTTATTGTGAATATTCAAGAAATTTGAGGAAGAACACCTTGAATCCACAACCCTAGCTCACACTTCTTCTTTTTCTTTTTTGGGAACTTCTAAAGAGAGAAATATTGAGAGGAAAGAACTCTTTTGATTTCTTTTGGGTTTTAGAGAGATAAGGAGTAAATGACTTGTTTTAATACTTAAAACTATATATACTAGTCATATAAAACAATTAAAAACAACCCCACATAATAATTAGTCAAAATGAAATTACTTAAAAGTCCTCAACTTAGAGAGCCCCATCAGGGACCACACCCACTTTGACGGTTCGTGAAGTGGACCACAGGCTTAAGCAGTAGCCTTCCTCAACTTTCCATGCCCCTCATGATGAAAAGGCATGACCACGAGACCTGCCACGTTCTGTGGTCAAGACCACGAGTCGTGGTCTTGAGGTAGTGCCAAGGCCTTCGAGCCTTGCCTTTCTTGAGCCTAAGTGATCCCTTTACTAGTAGCTCCTTTAAACAAGACAATATCCCTCAAGGCCAAGGCAACCCCACGAGCCTTCTCATGGCCTGTGGTCATGACCACGAGCCGTGAAGTGGCTCGTGAAAGGGAGCCTTGGCCTTGCACCTTTCTAGGGATCATTGCCTAGCCAACCACAGATGGCACCACGACTCATGGTGGCCACCACGGGTCGTGAAGAACCTCGTGCTCTCGGTAGGTAGTAGCTAGGCCTAGTTTTTGGCAGCCTAGGATCCCTAACCATGGGCTACACCCAAAACCCTTATCCCTTTACCTATACCCTTGACGTTAACCCTCACGTTTAGGCTCTAGTTTAACCTATCATTTTTCGAGTCATTAAAGAGATACTTCCTTCAGTATGTCTAAGCTCACTATTAGCATGGATACTATGACATACTTACTTAAGCATGTCTAACTCCTTTATACTTTGAACACTATGAGATACTATCTTAAGTATTTCTAAGTTCCTTTTTCACATGGACCCTATGAGATACTACCTTAAGCATGTCTAAGTCCACGTATACACTTGAATACTATGAGATACTTCATTAAGTAAGACTTAGTTCAATTATGCTTTAGAACACTATGAGATGCTTCTTTAATCATGTCTTAGTTCATTAGATATGAAGATTTTTACTAGGAACCTTAACTCATATCATGTGAAGGCTCTCATCTGATGAGACCTAACTTTGGGAAAACCCACACTCTACTACGTAAGAGTTCCCCCTTTTACTTGGATAGTCCTCACATTAACTAGGTGTGGTTCTCCTTTCTACTTCGAGCCCGAACCCTCTCTTATGTGACACTCCTTCTCATTTTCAATATCCACTTTGGTCCAAGCATACACCCCAATATTTACTTGTTAAGCCTTTCTTGACACGCATCTCTCATGGAAGGATGTCCTTGACAATCAATCCATGTTCAAGTGATTCTATCACTTTCATCTATCAAGCATTAATAAGGTAAGTCAGGTGAGTATAGGTCTTTCACCACAATCCAACCTATTAGACTTCTATTCTCTTGTAGACTTTACTCTCAAAGGCTTAAGCATCAATATTTAATCACATTAGCCTCACCCTAAAGCCCTAGCTACTATGAGTACAACCTTACACTCGAGGTTTCTTTCTTAATCTCTTCCTTATACCTAGATTTAAAGGTAACTTGATCACTTTTTTTCATTACTAGGTGATTCTAGTCTCAATTGATCATAAAGGTTCAATTCTAACTTTAAAAGTCAAGATCAATCATATATATTATATTCTAGTTCAATTCATGATTATATGATCCTAACTTTGATCAATTACAACACATGACATTGATTTAGGAAGATCACCTATGAACCTTCAACTTTGCCTCTAATGGCATAAACCCACAAAGATCACATTCATTAATTTAGATTAGGGTTTACCATAGAAAACACATGAAATCATAATAATATCATTAAACAAAGCTAAATCAATCATAATTGGGTGTTATCCACTAGAATGGAATTATACCCAAACCCTACCCACAATGCAAGCATAACCCTAGCTAGAATTGGGTCTTTGACTTCACAATTGGGGTAAACTATGGGGGCTCTATGGGTGGAAGAACCCATAAATGAATAAGATTAACATACCTCTTTTAAAATCCCTAAACAAAGCTTGAATCTTCTTCACTTCTAGAGAGAGAATATTTGGACTGATTTGGGGGTTCTTAGATGACTGAGTTAAATGCATTAACTTAGGGTATCATTAGGTATTTATAGGTGTCTAATTAACTAACTAATCGACCTCCCTAAGCCCTAACTAATTACTAACTTAACCCCTAAACACTTGACTTAAAGCTAAAAGACCAAAAAATGCTTGCACCGACACCACCTCTCCACGAACCGTGGATGGGTCTACTGCCCGTGCTGTCAGGTCGTAGGTTGAGTATGAGGCTTCATTTGGCAGGTCTTAACAGGCCATGACCCACGACCCCCACCTATGGGGCGTGGGTCCACTACTGGCCGTAGGTGGCCAAACGTAGGTCACCAAAAAATTGCAGATTGGGGACTGTTTTTGGGGTCCCCCTCAAGGACCCCTTGGATGGTCCTTGGGGGGTCGTACCTGGATGTCTAACCCCTACAACCCCTATTCTAAGTACGAGAATCATTTTGACGAGTTTTAATCCTCATACCTCCCTCCAAAACTCTTATGAAAGGCTCTAAAATTCACTAGTTCAACTCACTAATTTCCGGGGTGTTACATATTTTCCCTATATGATACGAATATGAACTATGGTAAGAACAAGGACATTAATTATGAATTCTTAAGAGGTTATACTTAGTATGAGTGGGGTGTATGGGACATCACTTATGCATTGCACAAGTAGACTTTAAGAGGAGTTATGGTGAGGTTCTCTTATATTATGAGGACTTATGAATTATGTATGTAAGATATGTATGAATGTTAAGGTTGACTTTACTTGTTAAAAGTTATGAACATGAATGACTCCTTACTTATGTATGTTGGTTATGTATGAGGTAAAAGTATGGTATGTATGTTGTTGGTGGCCTAAATGTGATACTTAGCATTTGATAGGGTTATGGGATCTTACCTTAGCATTGCACTAGTATGGATCTGGGTTGTTGGTTTGACTTATTTTTCTTCATAAATGTGCATAATGGCTTTTAAACTTGATAAAGGCATGATTTCAACTAAATGTCCCTTTTTTGCATGTTTTAAGGATTTTTATGCATGGCTTCCATACTTAGTACATTATTTATGCTAACCCATATTTTATACATTTACTATGAGTGTAGGTTCCGGTCATTGAGACGTACTACTTCCTTCAAGTGAAGCTTGGGTTGACTATTACCTAGGCTTGGTGAGTCC
>JAJOOR010020198.1:0-30764 GCA_036250505.1 Solanum acaule | reverse complement strand
TATATATATATATATATATATATATATATATATATATATAAACACATTCACTGAGAATATTAAAAAACTCACAAATCTCTAATTTCACTTATTCTCAGATTTTGGCATCTTCAAAATTTTCATTGAGGAAAACAAGCATATAACTTCTACGATTTTTTTGCGCAACAAAAAAATATTACGAATATTTGTAGGTATGAAATTCATCAAAGGCCACATCCTTGATCCATTTGATGCTATGGAAGAGATTTCATGCTCGAAGTGTATGCACAAGCACTAAGTAATTAATGAAATTTTATTTAATTCTAACTTCTTCTTTATTATGTAACCATTTTGAAATTTAAGTACTTCTACAAAATTCAATAGAACATATGACTTTTATATATAAATTTTTCTTTGACTTCTTATTTAATATATATTTTTTTTATCATTTTCTACGGATTTTCAGATTTTGTTTCGTTTATATGGATGATGATAAAAGAGATGCAGTGGATGATATTTGGATTCTTATGATTATTTATCTTCCTTTGTTTACTATTTACTTTCTGTTTAGATATGAGCACTTGAAAAATTACTAGACATTTTTACTGCCATTGATATATATATATAGCTAAGGAATATTTGTAATTTAACTCAAATTTCAGGTGATAACTGGATCTATTCATTGAAGATTGAAGATCGAACACAAATATATCAATAACAATCCTAATAGACCAAGTGAAAGGAGTGAAGTTTGTTGATCACCATACAAATATATTTTTAGTATGGGTTGTACGTATCGTAATTAACTTTTTAAATATCTTTATTAAATTATTATTATTATTATTATAGCACAATAAGACAATATGTGAAAGTTAAATGACTTTTTGAATAATTGAGTGTTTGGGTATACTAATTATATGTATGAAGTTCTTACCCTAACAATGTAGGAGTATTGAGTTTAAACACACAATATAAACATAAATATAATAGGAAGAGTATGTTTCTTTTGTAATATAATTACAATATGTTCTGTAAATTTTATATAATACATATTTTGTCTCAAATGCAGGATATATCTGATTATATATATAAAGAATAATAAATATTTTTTATTGTTTACATATGCTAATTATAATGAATATATATAATCTATATTTGAATCTCCAACATAACATCTCATTTCTCCATTTTTTCTAGCATTATCACACACGTTATATTTTTTTTAAGAAAGCTTGCCTTCTTATATTAAAAATTAAAAGGGTAAATTACATAAATCCCATAGTTTTAATATGAAATAACAATCTATCCCTAATAAGTTTCTAATTACATTAATCCCTTAAACAATAAAAAAACCGGATACAATAATTGAAGCTCAAATACATTAATGTGTAGCTCGGATACATTAAATACTGTCTCGGATACATTAAATACTTTCTCGGATACATTAATATGTAGCTCAGATACGTTAAAAACTAGCTCGAATACATTAAATACTGGCTTGGATACATTAATATGTAGCTCGGATACGTTAAAAACTAGCTCGGATACATTAAAAAATAAGGGATTTTGGAGATTTTAAAAAGTAATAGGGGATAATGGAAATAAGTGAAACCAAAGGTGTGTATTTCTATCAAATGACGGAATTACACACCTTTTGTTTCACTTATTTCCATTATCCCCTATTACTTTTTAAAATCTCCAAAATCCCTTATTTCTTTAATGTATCCGAGCTGCATATTAATGTATTCGAGCCAGTATCTAATGTATCCGAGCTACATATTAATGTATCTAAGCCAGTATTTAATGTATCCGAGCTAGTTTTTAATGTATCCGAGCTACATATTATTGTATCCGAGATAGTATTTAATGTATCCGAGCTACATATTAATGTATCTGAGCTTCAATTATTGTATCTAGTTTTTAAATTTTTTGAGGGATTAATGTAATTAGAAACTTATTAGGGATATATTGTAATTTCATATTAAAACTATGAGATTTATGTAATTTACCCATAAATTTTAATGTAGTTTTACAACAACTAATTTAATATGAATTTTAAAGAGTGTATATTATTCCTTTTTAAAAAGTTTGTGTTCTTGATATTGTTTTAAAGGCTAATAACAACTTCATAAAATTATTTATTTAAATTATCCACTATTTTATTAACTATTGAAGCTATCGAGAGAGTACCAAATGCTGACGGTGACGAAGGTTACCAACTTTCGGTGGACGCGGAGCCAACGAGTTCGGTCGAACAGCGTAACGAGTCTATGAAATTTATGAAAGAATCCATTTTGATGGTAAGGTTGTGCTATATTAATTTTTTTTTATTACTTTTGAAGTTTTTTAAAAATAAATAAAATAAGTTATAATTTATTTTATTAGTATTTTAATTAGTATAAGTCTATAATTTTCTACTTTGTGTCTTTCTATTTCTCATTATTGCATAATCAACACTTAATTATATTTAGTATTTGTAAATAATATTTTTGAAATTTGCGGTTTTTGAATTATACATATATAGAATATTTAAAATTATTTTTACTTTTATGGTCTCAAACAATTCATATGAAAAGTTAGAATTTGATTTTTTAAAAAGAAAATAATGGCTTTATTAATAGTTCACTATTAAGATTTTGCAAACTAAAAACATAGTTAATCATAGTTATTAGAATAATATTATAACAAATAAAATTGCATACTAAAGCATTTAATTAATGTTATTATATAAATAGTTATAATATATTACCATAACTATTTAAAAAATATATTAACAAGTGAATAATAAATTTAAAAAAATATTTTTAAATTAAAAATTATGACATTTAAAAATATTCGCGCAACGCGCTGGTACGAATACTAGTATATATAAAAGAGAACCCTATGCCTGCCTACGTGGCGCCACCACAAACATGAATTCCCTTTTAATTTATTTATTTCCAAAACTATCATTCCCCTTTCATGAATTTTTTTGACTTTTATGTAAAGTTGTGACTTTCATGAAAAATTGTGACTTTTATATAAAGTTGTGACTTTCATGAAAAGTTGTGACTTTCATGAACAGTTGCGACTTTTATGAAAAGTTGTGACTTTTATGAAAGGTTGTGGCCTTTCTGAAGGATTGCAACTTTTCCAAATAGTTGTGACCTTTCCGATAAGGCCCAATAAACATTTGTTCACATTACCATTGTTATCTATAAATAGAAGGATTTCCTCTCATTTTAAAACATGAAAATTCTGAACTACTTCTTCTTCTTCTTTTGCACAATTAATTATTCGTATACTTTGCTCTTGTTGAGTAACTCATTGACACTATTATTTGTGTATCAATACATTGGTGAATAGAATCGTTTTATCCCAAGAGAATCTATTCCTTTAAACATCGGGTACTAGAGGGGAATAATTTTCATAACGGGACATTGTGCATTCAATAGGCTCGATTTTTCCCTTTTTTTTTCATTCTATTGTTACAGATCCTGGTATGTTTTTTTATAGTCATTAATTTATACTTATGTTACTAAGGATAAGTGATAAGATGTTATAATTTTCATTTTCCTTTACATTATTAATGTTAATTACTACGTAAGTTTTATGTAAGATAATATAGTATTTTAGCTTTAATGAGTGATAAGTTTTAAGTATTGTATTATAAATTTTGTGATATTTAATTCACGCGCGAGGCACGAATAATTTTACTAGTAGAGTATAAATGCTAGTCTCCAGTTTCAAGTGCAATATTTAAGAACGTCCCTAATTTTTTTTTATTTTCCACTTTTTTTGTTGGTTTATTTTAATAGACTCTCTTAAGTACTCCCTCCATTCCGTTTTATGTGACACTTTTTTCTTTTTAGTGCAAAAGTTTTTCTTTTTTTATTAGGCATTGTGCAAACTGCACCATCAAATGATGTCACATAAAATAGGACGGAGAGAGTTTTATTATTGTTTTTTTTTTTTAGAAAGAAACCACCCATAAAAAGCTGCATCAGACGATATTTTAATTTTATTTTAAAAAAGAAACAGTTGATATCCTTTCAAAAAAAGGTATAAGAGAAGTTAAAAAAGGAGTACGGGGAGATTCGAACGTGCATCACACAAGGAGAAACACTTCAAATAATGTATTTTTGAACCGCAAACTAACCATCGACTTTGGTAATGTTAAATATTATTCAATTCTATAGATTTTTCAATATAATTACATAATCTACGAAAGAATTTATGGGTTTTCAGAAATCCCCACCCGAAATGGTAGATCCTCCCACGTAATAGGGCACACTATATATGTCAATCTAAACTAGTAGGGGGTGTAAATTTTATTGATGACAAGTCTTGGAACAAGACTGCAATATGCAAATAATTGTGCAAAATGGTAGTAGATAGTGGGTCTGTAACGACCCGAAACCGTCGTTATTTAGGAGAAACAAAATCCGGGAAAAATCTGGGCCATTGTCCTGCTATAGTGGGCCAGATGCCGCTAGGGCGATGGCGCCAAGGCGGGGTAAGCTGGAGCCAGGGCAGGATAGGCGAGGCAGAATGTAAATTACGACAAATCTTATTTTCTCCATCTTGCTAAAATACCTAAATAAGTTGTAAAACACCCTAGAAACCTTAGAAAAGTAGGTGATCTAAATCATCGTATGTAAGATAGCGCGTAGCATTTCGCTAAGAACCAAGACTCACGATCTACTAAGCTTTATATTGATTCAAAGGGAAGAAAGGAGGAGGAGATTTCTAGCGTGAGGATGGTGATATCTTGCGGATTCTTGGCCATATTCACCGTCACGAAGCCTGGAAAATTGGAATCGAGGTCAAAAACTTCGTGCAACTGCTCGGTGCCCAGGTAGGCTAGGTTTTATGAATTGAGTAGTTTAAATCTGTGCTCACTGCGTAATATATGTGAATCTATGGTAGGATTTATGCGTAGGCCTTCGCGCACCGAATGCTTTATGATTTAAACCCTATGAAGAAGCCTTAGACAATGAATTAAGGATGAGTATGGTCGAATTAGGGTTTGCATGAGGTGTGTTGATGAATAATCCATTGTGAGGGTGGTGATTTCCATGATTTAGTGATGTATGTTGTTCTTGCTTCATTGTGATACGTGTAGGTATACGAATGTTGCATTGTTGATCACACTTATTGTAAAATATGGATATATGAATGGCAAACACCATGAATCATGAATTTTTTATATGATTTTGAGGATATACTTGTGATTATGATTGTGGTGTGTTGAATGGATCGGTTGCCACGTTCCGACATAACTATAGGATTGGTTGCCACGTTCCGGCATAACTATGAGATCGATTGCCACATTCTGGCATATTTATGGGATCGGGTACCACGTTCCGGTATGCTAACTATTTGGGTTTCAGTTCCATGAGAGGACCAATGATTTTCTTAAATTGTGTAGGTCGAGGGATGTGAAATGCGTGGTTATTCTTCATGTCGATGATATTGTATATGTTTCATATATACATGTGAGTATGTTGTTGTATTGACCTATCTATGTTGCACTTAGTAGGTACATGTTACGACGACTTAGATTTGGTTGTTCTTGTGTTGAGCGAGTTGTTTGGGTATAGTGGAAGGGCAAAGTGTTCAAGGGGCGAGTGATGGATAGGAAGAGTTGTTTGGGTGTTGTAATGGTGAGGAGTAGAGGTAGAGTATGTGAGGAAATATGCTTAGGTGGATTTCACCTTGGGGAAAAAGATTGGGCTTAGTGGTAAGAAAGCTTGATATAATGTACTATGTGACCATTGTTGGGTAATGTGACGAGGAAGTAAGGGTATGACGTGAGCGGTTAGTTGAAATACAATGTGGTGGTTTTTGGGGAACGCTTAATGTGTTAGAATGGTTAGGCCATGATCAAGTAACTGGTAAGTAAGTTGGTTAAGAAGGTGGTTAGTAGTCAGAGTACTAGTGTAAATTGGAAGTACTTCAAGAAAGGGTAGAGGTGGAGAAGCGAGTGGATTATGTCATGATCTTACTAGTCGATTTCTTATGTTATGTGGTGGGCGTCGGGTTGACCGATGATGCCTACCAGTACATGTGTTTGTACTAATACTACTCTTGCTATGTCTTTTTGGGACATAGTCTGGATGCAGGTTGGTGATGTTTCCTTAGGTGCAAACGAAGAAATTCTCCAACAGCTTCTATTCTTCTTTCCGCATGGTGGGAGCTGTGTCTTTTAATTATCTTGTCCAGTTGTGCTCTTAGTAGCTCTTGTGCCTGTTTAGACTAGATCCATGGGAGATTGTTAAATTACTTTACAAGTTTTAACTAAAAGTGTGTCTAAAGGTATTATTTATAAAACCATATTATTGTAATTATGTTGGTTTTCTTTAAATTTTATGCATGTTTAACTATTGGGATATGAGGATTCTCCTACTTAGGTGTTAGAGTGGGTGCCCGCACGGCCCGGTGGGTTGTGTCGTGACAGGGTCGTATGGGTGCATGCATATTGTTAAAGTATTGAAATTGTATGTATGATAGGCCAAATTTAATTAGATTTTTCGGGTTTTAAAGAAGATATTGAAAGCAAGCATGTTACACAAGCTGGAATGACTATGACTCATGAGTTTAAGAATTTAATTAGATATGCTGGCTATAAGGAGCCTTTACCAAAAGCTAAGAGATGATTTAATTTGACCAATATTTTCTAAAGAAGGCTAGTGTGAAATGACTTATTAAGTAATTTTAATCTTTTAGACTAGCTGCTTACCACATACTCTACAATCTACATTAAAGATAGAGTTTTGAACTTGAAAATAAGCATTAGTTCAACTTGTCCATTGTATAATCTGGAGGAAGAGAGTGTGCCTCACCTATTCTTCAAATGTGACATGAGCTACAATACGACAAAGATTACTGCAATGACAAGATAATCAGAGACAACTAATCATGATATGGCACTGGCTTATCGGTCGGTTCGGTTTTGAAGTTTATCGATTGAACTAATCGACTATTGGTTTGTAGATATGCTAAACCGTAAATATATTGGCTTATCGGTTATTTGTTTATGGGTTACTAATCATTATCGGTTAGGTTATCGATTTAACCGTTTGGGGTCGTTTGGTTTGAAGGATAATACCAAATAGTCCTGAGATTAAATTATAGTACCACTTAATTTGTTGTTTGGTTGGCAAGTCCCGGATAACTTATTCCGAGATTAATAATTAGTACCGGGATAAGTTATTCCTCCCCTTGGGTGGTATAGTAATCCCGGGATAACTTATCCCGGGATAAAATAAGTAAATGACAAAAATGTCTCTTTCAACCCTTTTGTTACATCACTTTTTACGCCCAGGACGCAGACACGGGACCTAGGATCACGAGTGACCCCAAGCTAACCCTGTTGGCATATCATAAGCATGCTAAATAAACTGAAGTAAGGAAATATTTTGCGGAAGCTAAGTCATACGATAAAGTGCAATGATGGGGAATACCCATAAACTATCTTAATCTTAATATGTAAAACTGAGAGTTTAACAACAACAGAAAGGTCAAACTCAAATGCTAAAGTTGAATCTAACTATGTCTGAAAATATCCTCTAACTGACTAGAAGTGCTGGGACATGCCCCAGCTAAATCTAGCAAAAATTGAAACTAAGACTAAGAGCAAAGGAAACATGTCTATCGTCCTGAGATAATGAGGACTCACCACTGATGCTGCTGAGCTGAAGATCAGGAACCGATCTATGCGTGATCTGGAAACTGAGAACTTAAACCTATATCACGAGAAGATGTAGCGCAGAGTACGCGTCAGTACTTGAAAGGTAATGAGCATGCATGATAGAATAAAGCTGAACAATAAACATAACTGAACCAAAACATATATCTGAACAATAATAAGAGATAAGCATGATACTATACTGAGAATACTGAATATGAACTAACTGGATGCAATGAACAAGTTTATAACATGTTGAGACTGAAATCTAACTGTAACTGATAACATGGTCAATGCAATAGAATCTGACTGTAAGGGAGCTACTAATAACCGACATAAAAGCACATGAGCTAAATGTGAAGTCTGATGTATACGCCCCATCAAGAGGACTCAATATACCCTGCCACAGGTATAGAGGCATGGCTGGCGTGATCACTAAAATGTAATGCCCACAGAGGGGACTAAACCTACGGGGGCATGTAGTTTTGGGACTTGAGGGTGACTGACCCTATTCCACTCGGTATTAAGCTATTACCAAATGATTATATAATTAACAATTTATGACTGAATTTATGTAATACTGGATAGCTCAAAATACTGACATGCTAACTGAAAATGCAACACTAATGTACTAATAATGAAAGATTCAAATCTGAGGCATGTATATCTGAAATAACTAACCTAGCATGTGTAATTCATGAAATAAAAGAACTACATAGCTAGGGTTCTGAATTTATGAAATAATCTACACAAAACGATTATAAAATTATGACAATCTGATTGGGATCATTCTAACAGCTAAAACCCAACAATTTCTAACATTCAAGAAACCCTAGGTCTAGATAATATTAAGGGAATCAAGATTCTGACTGAAATCTAGGGACCTAATGGGTGAAAGGAAACCACTTGTGAAATCCCACATACCTGGTGACGAAATTCATAGGGAAATATTTCAATTTCGGGGTTGAACTGATGAAAACTCGTTGCATTCTTGAACTAGGGCTTGGTGGACTTTCTCCTCTGTTTTGCTCTAAGTTTGATGAATTTTTGGTGAATAATTGTTTAGGGTAAGTTCTAATTAGTTTACTAGGCTAAAACTGACCAAAACCATGTAGTTTAGGGGTTAAACGACATAGTTTAGGGGTCTAACGCATAAGGAAAAGACCAAATGACCCCTGACTTAAAATCTGTTGAAGCCACCAATGGGACTAATCGACGATCTGTGGACTGATCCATGATCCGTCCTATCAGTCCGTCGATCGACTTCAAAGGATGGGCTATTAGGGGTCCTGAGGGTCTCGACCTACGGACTGATCGACTGTTCATGGATTGATCCCCGATCTTTCCTGTCATTTTGTTGATCGACTTCAGAGAATGGGTTTTGGGGGTCCTAAGGGTCTTGACCTACGAACTGATCAATGATCTGTGGACTAATCCACGATCCATCCTGTCAGTCCGTCGATCGACTTTAGAGGATGGGTTCTGGGGCTTCGATCCACAAACCTGGACCACAATTCGTGGTCTGACCTATGGTCCATGGGTCTGGCTGTGGGTCATGCCTTAGAGAAATTTTTGAGCTGATTCTGGGGAGGGCTGCAGGTGTCCATCCACGGACCACCAGGATAGACCGTGGGTCACCGTACGGTCCGTGAGTGGCAACCGTGGGTTGCACCTACAACTTCTAGAAATGTTTTTGGATACGAGGTGTTACAATCTCAACCCATAGAAAGTATTTTTACATTGAGCAAAGAGAAACCTTGTTTACTAAATGAGCAATGAGTTTAGAGATATTTCAGAGTAGTTACCTTTTTTAAGATGATAGTTTGAGCAATTATCTCAAATCAAAGAAAGAGTATGCTTTATACATTTGAGCAGGAGTATATATATATTATTGGGAGTAGTATTGAGCACAGTTAAGGGGATGAGTTTAGACAACTCAAAATTCTTATAAACCATGTCTTGCCAAATGGGTACATGGGCATACTTTTTGGATGAATCCTTATTGCTTAATGGATCCACTTAGTTGAGAGGTTCTATACCCCAGCACGATATAGGATAGTTCTGGCAGCGTGGGTGAGATGTTGTATCATCACATAGCTCACAATGATGATTCTTGATTAGAGAATCTCCAGATAGAGTTAAAAGTGTATTTTTATCATATCACTTATTATGTTGAGTTTAGAGATGAGTAAGTATTTTGTAAAGCTTTAAATGATTTAACTCCATTATATCTTTACATTCAGCTTGAGTATATTTTATCTATTGCGGTCTTTTCATTAAGTTATTTCCCTTTGGCTATATTACATACTCATACATTCAAATGTACTGATGTCATTCGGCATGCATCCTTTTATGATGCGGATATAGGTGTTCAGGATCATCAATAGGCACTTCGTTGAGATCACTCTACACTTAAGCTAGCTTTTGGTGAGCCTCCTAGCATTCCAGAGGACTTCACATTTAGTTTCTAGTTAGTAGTTTTGAGATGCCATGGCTCCAGTTCCAACATCCTTCTTTAACAGTAGAGGTGTCATAGATAGACAGAGTCGAGGTGTCTCTCAGTATTTACTTTCCTTGAGATGTTTCACAAATTATAAGTATGGTTGTTGAGTATTTTCCAGAATTTATGAGATAAGTAATTGAGTTTAAAAAATTTAATTATGTTTTGATCCTATCATTACTTGAGTAAGTCTTCCGCTAAGTAGTTATTCAGGTCAACGATTTTCTTGGTGGCCAGCAATGGTTCTCGAGTGCCGACCATGTCCAGGGTCTAGGCTCGAGGCGTGACGATAAAAATAAACAAAGTTACTCTTAATTACAACTCTTAAACTCCTCCCTCCCCTTTAATGTATTGCTTAGTTATTATTGTTTTGTTGGAGTTCTGCTTTTAATATCATATAAATAAATAAATATCAATATAAAATATATAATTTATACTAAATCGGGTGTTTTTAGTTGGAGTATAGTAATTTAACATTCATGTTATGGAGCGTCCAAATTCCACTGAACTTCAAAATCATTCAACATCTGTTTTTTAGAAGAGAAGAATAGAAAACTTAATAAGTTCATAGTTTAGAGATGTGAGGAAATCCCTCCATTCATCACCAACAAAGAGTAGTATGAACATGTGTTATTGTGTCTTATTAGAAAAATTACAACCCTTTAGAAAAGTTACAATCCTTCGGAAAGGTCACAACTCACTTAAAAGTCTCAACTCCTTAGAAAAATCACAATCATTCAATGCTAAAAGGTGCTGATGCTTTTAATATAATATAATATAAATAAATATAATATAACATACAAAGGATATACTAAATTGAGTGTTTTAAGAAGAACAACTACAATAGAAAACTTTTTGAAGTTATAGTATAAAAATAAGAGGAAACCCCTATATTTATAGCCAACAAAGGGTAGTATGAAAATGTGTTTATTTTATGTTATAAAAAATAATTCACTACATTCTAGAAAAATCACAACCCTTCGAAAAAGACATAACTCATCAGAAAAGTCATAACTCTTTGGAAAAGTCAGAACCCTTCGGAAATGTCATAGTTCTTCAATGTAAAAATGTGTCTGCTTTTAATATAATTAAATAAATAAAATAAACTAGAGAAGATATAATAAATTGTGTGTTTTAAGTTGGGGTATTATAATAATTTAACATTATGCTATGGTAGTCATGCTTTTAAGGTAGTATCGTTAAATATAAATATGTCTAGTTTAAATTTGATGTGAAATTTTTTAAAAATAATGAAAACTTAATTTTCTGGTATCAACTAAGGATATGTAGAATGTACAAAAATGTCCATTAAACATGACACATGAAAAGTTAGAATAAAAGAATTGCCCCCCATCAACCACATAAAAAAATTATATTTTAAATTGAACAAAAATAAAATCTTTACCAAATAAATTGGAAATAGAGGAGTACTAGTTAAATCTATTTTAGAATATTCAAACAAGTTTTTTATCAAACAATTTCTCTCCAACATTTTGAGACTTTTCATAGCTTGAACACCAATTTGTAGTTTGTTCAACAAAAAATCATTGAACTTCTCATCAGGTAGAAGTTGTTGCAAGAGTTTGTTTAGGGCAATGAAAATGAGGACATATGAATTATCTAGATAGTCTTCTTGCATGTAGTTGATTTATTTCATTTTCCTTGTTGCATCATTTTTTGTTAACCTATCTAATTTACCAAAACAAATATTGTTACTACATAATTGAACAATTTTCAAAATCTTCCTTATTTAAGAAGAAGAATAGAAAACTTAGAAAATTCATTGTTTAGAAATGTGGAGAAATCCTTCTATTTATAGTCAACAAAGGATAGTATGAAAATGTATTTATTATGTCTTATCTGATAAGTCACAATCCTTCAAACAATTACTACCATTCATAAAGGTCACAACTCATCAGAAAAGTCACAATCTTTGAATAAATTACAACTCTTCGGAGATGTTACAGCCATCATTATAAAAACGTGTCAACTTTTAATATAATATAGTACAAATAAATAAATATAATACAATATATAGAAGACATACTAAATAGGATGTTTTAAGTTGGTGCATTATAGTAATTTAACATTTAAGTTAGGGAGTTCATGTTTTTTAGATACTAGTCTCTGGACACGTGCCTTGCGCGTGTAACCTAATTTTATTGACCACAATTTTTTAAAAAGTTACATAAATATTAGTATTAAGCAAGATGTTTGAGTTATAAATGATATATTAAAGAAGAAATGCAAATTCTTAAAGTGATATCTTAATCCTACTTGGTGAGGTCTCTATAAAGGAAGAAATACTTCTCCAAAGAAATCCTTGGTTGTCTTACTTTGATTTCTAATTTCGTCTTTAATTAGCAAAGTTACAATCTCTTCTTTACCTATTGATTTGACAAAAATAACATTTTTAAATACCAACACTCAAGTAGAAAGGAGTAGAGAAATAGAAACATATGTTTATATTACCTCCCAACCAACTAAAAATACGTTTGGTGTAATTATGTTTTTAGTATCATGTGTATTTTTAATTACTTTTTTGTGAATTTGATTAAGACCTATAAAAGGAGAATTATAATGTGTAACTATATATATATATATATACCAGTTTTGACGCACGTGCATTGCACGTGAAAATCAAACCATGTACCACACTATTTTAAAAAATAATATGAATATTGCTAAATAAAAAATTAGTCACTCTTAAAATCTCTTAGTT
Organism: Solanum acaule; assembly: GCA_036250505.1. Lineage (NCBI taxonomy): Eukaryota > Viridiplantae > Streptophyta > Magnoliopsida > Solanales > Solanaceae > Solanum > Solanum acaule. Next base: position 17,894 of record JAJOOR010020198.1, on the reverse strand, counting down.
ACACTGCTTAAATAAACTTTCTATTCCCTTCCCTATAGTGCATTACTTTGTTATTATTGTTTTGTAGGAGTTCATACTTTTAATATAATCAAATATAAAGAAATATTGATATCAAATATAGAAGATATACTAAATTGGATGTTTTAGCTAGAGTGTTATATTAATTTAACATTCATGTTATGGAGTGTTCTAATTTCACTAAACTTTGATTTTGTCAACGTTTGTAAATCAAGCTTGAGGTTTAAGAAGAGAAGAATAGAAAACATAAAAAACCGTAGTTTAAAATGGTGAGGAAACCCCTCCATTTATAATTAAAAATGTGTAGTATTAGTATGTTCATATTGTTTCTTATCATAAAAATATAGAAGATATACTAAATTGTGTGTTTTAAGAATAATAATAATAATAATAATATTTTTTTTAAATGTAGTTTAAAAATTTGATGATGCCCCTCTTTTTATAGCTAACAAAGGGTAGTGTATGAAAAACTGCTCGTGGTGCCTTATCAAAAAGAAGTCACAACCCTTTAGAAAAGTCACAACCCTTCACAAAGGTCAAAACTCATCGGAAAAGTCATAACTCTTCAAAAAAGTCGCAACCCTTCGGAAAAGTCACAACTCTTCGAAAAAGTCGCAACCCTATAGAAAAGTCACAACCCTTCAAAAAGGTCACAACTCATCAAAAAAGTTATAACTCTTCGAAAATGTCACAACCCTTCAATGTGAAAAGTTGTCTGCCTTTAATATAATATAATATAATATAATATAATACACATAAATAAATATAATACAATATAAAATATAGAAGATATACTACATTTGGTGTTTTAATTTGGGGGTATTATAATAATTTAACATTTAAATTATTAATTCATTCTTTTAAGGTAGTGTAGATAAAAAAAAAAGATAGTTATAGATTGGTCTAATTTTAATTTGATATGAAATTTTAAAAAATAAAGAAGACTTTTAATTTAATGATCATATGTAGAATATATAAAAATGTCTTTTAACTTTGTGGTCTTAAAGATGCATCCTCACCCCCAAGAAAAAAAGAACATTCTATATTAAACTGAATAAAAATAAAAGTACAACAAATAAATTGAAAATAAAAGAGTAGTTATTAAATGTAGTTTGGATTCTTCAAACAAGTTTTTGATCAAATACTTTTTCTCCAACAGTTCAAGACTTTAACACCAAGTTGTAGTTTGTGCAACGGAAAATCATTGAACTTCTTGTCCAGGAAGAGTTGTTGCAAAAGTATATTTTATGGCTATGAAAATTGAGTGCATATTAATTATCACGATACTCTTCTCGTTTGAATTTGAGTTATTTCATTCTCCTTTTTGCATCAATTTTTATTGATCTATCTAATTTACCCACACAAAAAATATTGTAAATGAATAATCGAACAACTCTCACAATCTTCCTTGTTTTAAGTAGAAGAATAGAAAACATACAAAATTCATAGTTTAAAAGTGTGAGAAACCCCCATATTTATAGACAACAAAGGATAGTATGAGAAGGTGCTTATCGTGTCATTTCAGCTAAGTCACAACCCTTCAAAAAAATCACAACTTTTCGGAAATGTCATAACTCATTGAAAAAGTCACAACTCTATAAAAAAAAGTCACCACCTTTCGAAAAAGTCACTACCCATAAATGTGAAAAGGTGTCTGCATTTAATATAATATAGTGTATATAATATAATATTAAATATAGAATATATAATTTCAGAATGAAGCTATCTATTCTTCTCCTCAGTTAGCTTCTTGATGACATGTATCTATATCATTATTTAGGAAGAAGAAAAGAGAACAATAGATGATAGAAAAGAAAAGAATATGATGATCTACAAAGCAATTTATTGGTATTTATAGTGATATTTGATTGTCTTTTCACCTACAAAAATTTATTAATGGGGCACATTGAATCATGATAGATAAATTTTATTTTGGTTTCAAAATTCAAAGAGTCACAGAATTGGAAGAGTTTCATACATTATTGTCTTCTACTAATGTCATAACTAAGAAATTAAAGTGTACTTGTTGGACTTCATATGCTACCATTATGTAATTAAAATATTAGTATTTAATAAATAAATTAATTTTATTTTGATTTAGTGGAGGGGCAAAATGGTAATCCAACTTTGAAGATTGGAGCTTCCTACTTTTAATAATGTGTGTGTGTATATATATATATTATGATATGATAATGAAGAGTTAGTGGTAATAAAATATATGTATACTAGTATGATGATTTACTATTTACTATTTAATATTTAATTTATTAAACAATTTATAACATTTAAATATAACGTAGAAGTAGAACGGTATTCTAAGGATTTAAATATGTAAAAGAATTCAAATTTATTAAATTTGTAATGGAAAATCATTATGACTAATTATTAAAAATTCATCGTAACTATGATTATGAAAAATCATCACTATTACTACGTGGAATATGTAATGAATATTGGTTTTTTCTTGCTAATAATAACTTATAATTTAATAATGAGTATTGAATTGTAAGTCTAGCTGGAAATAGGAGTGTTAATTACCATAATACGAACAACCAAAATTCATTGAATCTCAAAAAAAATATTAAATGAAAAATAATACTTAAATAATTTCAAGAAAATAAATTAATAGTTAAAGGGTATTTTCGTAATTCAACTTTTGACTTAGATTCTTCTCGCTTTTAGTATAATATGATATGATGATATGATAGATTGATAGATAGATGTAGGGATGGATGGATGGATGGATGGATGGATGGATGGATAGATAGATGGATAGATCGCGATGGATGGATGGATGGACGGACGGATGGATGGACAGACGGAAGGATGAACGGACGGACATATGGACAGACAAATAGATAGATAGTGATGGATGGATGGATGGATGGATGGATGGATGGACGGACGGATGGACGGATGGATGGACGGACGGAAGGATGAACGGACGGACATACAAATGGACAGACAGATAAGACAGGCAGACAAACAGATATATAGATAGATAGATTTTGCACTAGTCATCCAAAGAAGCTACCCATAATATTCACAATATTATCCTTTTTTTTTCAATCTCTTTTATTTTAATTTTCATTCTTAAATCGTATAGATTTGTACGTTCGCAATGCGTCAATCCTTATCCTATAGGGAATTCTACTTTTGCCTAAATCCCACATCGAAGTTCAGATCAAGAATTAAAAGACTTCAACCCTATAAATAACTTTATCATTCTCACTATTTGAAAATGGTTTTCAAAGCCGAAAGGGCTAAAATTTCTATACTCAGATAGGTTGTTGGATTCATTGTCCCAAGCCTAAGAATTATGAATTTTAGCTCAAGTTCTTAATTTTTTTCTTTCTATATTGGGTCACTTTAGCGAGTGGTGGAAGCATATTCATCAATCTCATCGTCTTCATTCGTTGTTCGGAGAAAGGTATAAGCCCTTCTCTTTTAAATTTTTTCTTCGCTTTGTTCGTTGTTTTTTCATATATAATTCTTGATTGTTTTTCTTATATAAATTATTAGTAGTCAAGTTTAAATGAATGAGGTTTATTCATATTTAAATTTCACCCCTCCTATCAAGAGTCATATTTTGCCTACGATTATTTCTATGTGTTCCTTGTTTCATGCGTTTATTTTAGCTTTTCTGGTAATTTTTAGCTAACTTGGATTCTCTTTAGTTGGTGTGAGAGTGAATGGATTCTCTTAGAGTATTAAATTCTTCCTTTACCTTTGTAATCAACATACAAGTTTGTGAAGACTATTTTTGTATGAGTCACTGGAGTTTTGAATGTTGATTTTTAAAATTTATAAGTCAGCAGATTGGTTTATTCCCAAACTCAAAATACATGATTTTCATTTAACCCTTTTTAGTTGATCCCAATTCAATTAATTTTAGAATGTGAAATTTTTTAACTATGTGCTTCTCCTATCTGACTGAGTAAGGTTTAACAACCTTTTGTTTAAGTTTTAATTCTTTTTTGTTTGAGCTTTTTCATATCATAAACTACTCTCTTATAAATGTTTTTCGATACGATACACTTGGCTTCCTTTAGTAGTAAATAGAGTAGCTAATATAATTTTTTTTCTGGCATAACTTCTATATATTTCCGTAATGCATTTCGCACCCAATTTTGGCATATTTTTTTAATAATCAAAACTATCTTAAGATATATCTAGAGAATTAATTTTTTTTCATTAATTAAAAATTAGGAGATTTAATTTTATTCTATCTCCGTTTAATACATAAATAAGGTTTCAATCTACTTAAGTCTATTCTATTTTTCTATTTTGAGAAAAACAAGTAGAATCTATTTAAGCCTTTGCTATCTACTATCAATGTTTTTTTAGCTTATTTGAATAATAAAGTCCGTTGTTTGATTTAGTAAATGATATTCTAAATCGAAAAGGTTTACTTGTATTTTCTTTTCCTTGATAATTGGAGTGAATGAATAGTAGTGATTAGACTATGATTAATATAGTTCATTGTTCAAATCGACAAAAGTATGAACTTGAACATTATCTATTTTTTTGTATTTCTCTACTTAAATTTTTGTCCCGGCATTCATCGTTGTTGAATTCTAGAACCAAGTGGTGTACGTTGACATTTATCTGTTGTCTATGCTCCTATGTGGATCAAATATGCCAATTATTTTTAGTGTTAAGCAATTGAGTATTTCTAAGTGATTAATTTATTTGAATTTCTACCTACTTATTTAAGGTTGCTTTGATGAAGTCCTTCATTTGATTGCATCTTGATATTTCAATTGAATGTGGATAATTTCAAATAAATAATGTTGCTTATTCTTTTTCTTCTTTGATTTGATGCTTAATGTGCATATTGAATCTACTAGAATTTCGTCTCAAAATCACGTTTGACTTAAAACCCAACATATATAATCTATCCAAACCCTTTCTTGAGTTAGTATCAACGTAATGGAAAGGGAAGAAAATATCTCAGGCCAAAGGCCTGCATACATCAGCCTACAACGATAGATAAAATTGGAGCTTGAGGTCCTATAAATTTCAGCATTAGCCCTAAAGGAATAAAAATTGAACTTCGAACTTAAAAGTCTAACGAACGTAGCCACAAGAAAATCTAGGCCAACAACCCATATTCTTATTTGTTTATAACTATTGCGTATTTACCATTGTTTTGTTGTTTTTATTCTTAACACACATTTTATTTGTTTATTTTAACTTAGATGTTTCGGTGAATTTCTTGAACTAATTTAATAAATTGTTTTTCCTTTACTAAAAGAGTGAATACATTTTTTTTTAAAATTTATAGATTACTTAGGTTCTCGAACCGATTTATTTTTAAAATGAAATTTGTGGATAAGTGATAGTTTTGTCCATCTATAGATACAAATACAAATAGACTAGAGGTAAGAAGGAGCTTCCCTCGCTTGCTCTTGACAAGTGCTCAAATAAAACATGAAGTGGTTTCTTCTGTACTCTTCTTCACTCAAACCACTATAATCTCCTTTCTATAAATTCAATTGGGGTTTCACACATCTCCAACAACATTTATAGCAGCGACAATTACTAGTACCAATCAGAGAGCCTCCCTAGTAATGATGGTCAAATTACGTATTGGTAATCTCATTTCTGTCATATCAATTTCCGAAATTTATTACAAAGACTTTCTAATCGATTTGAACCCTCATCCTTCTACCATTGGTATTTGGAATGTGAAATCCTTTGGGATAGAAAGACACTGAAAGTATGCACCTCAGGTTTCTGCGCATAAGAGAATCTATGAGTATATATATACTTGTGCGGTAGTGACATAAATGATCTGCAGGTTATATGTTCTCCATCACCTCAAAGTACATTCATTTGTACTTGAAAATCCTAAAATAATATAGCCTCATTTTACTCACCCACACCTACAAATATGGCATCGACATCTCATAGTGGTATCGAATTCTCAAATACACTTCCTTCATTTCTATCCATGTTGTGTGTGCAATTCAAACCTGGGCATTTTCTAAACTAGTATCAAATTATCATCTTTTTTAAATCCAAACAATGGATCTAGTTCTCTGCATCAATGGATCTTTGCAGTAAAATGGCATCTTCTTTGCTAGAAATACTTAGTGACAATGTTACTCCAAATCTAGTTATTGATGAAACAAATTCAGTTGAGCTGATAGGTGTATCATTCACTAAACAGTGAACAGTCAAAACGATCTCCCATGATAATTAAGAAGCAGTCAGGATCGAAGATATCCTCTCTCTCTATGACTGCAGACCACAAATATCAATGCATAGACTGCTCAAGCACCAGTGAAACCTCTGCCATTACATAGCACAGAAGAAACCCTAGAGTAATTGTTGATACTCACAACTAAAACTATGTTGGTATCTATATCATCTTATCAATCTAAAGGTTGCTTGGGGAATATATTAGGTGCACTAAGGTCCTCATCGGCACATAGGTTATTATCTAAGAAAGCCAAATGTTGAAAATAGCGTTGCTTTATATACACATCAAAGCTCTAGAAATTATGCAATAGGAAGAGGAGATGGGAATCCCCGTATCATAAGAATATTTAAGAAGGATTTTGATTTCAAGGAAATTAATGAAAAGTCCAATAAAAAAGATGTTTGGGACTTTATTGGCAAAAATAACAAAGCCAAAGCAGATGATGGAAATTAGGATGACAAAGAGATGAATGATGACGATGTTAAAGGTGAATCCAAAGAACTACATGTAAAAGATAATAGGAAGCGTGTTTACCGTAAAAAAGACTTTTTGATTCACTTTCCTATGGTGCACTTGATCATAAATCAGCAAAAGTGACACTCTTTGAACAAAGGAAAAAAGATTATGAGACATTTGGAATTGAAAAACATAACTCGTTCATACCATGTCTTATAACTCTGAACGAGTTATGTTTGTCTACTCCAAATGTCCCATCATCTTTTTTTCCTTTGTTCAGAGAGTGTCACTTTTGATGATTCATGATCAGGTGCACCATAGGAAAGAGAATCAAAGAAGCCATTCTTACATTGAACACACTTCCTATTATCTTTTTATATGTACTTCTCTAGATTCACCTTTAACATCATCATCATCCATATCTTTTTCATTCTCATTTTCATCAGCCTCTTTGGTCTTGTTATTTTTGCTAAAAAGGTCTCAAACCTCTTGCTTATTGAACTTTACATTTATTTCCTCAAAATCAAAATCCTCCTTAAATCTTCTTGTGCCACAGGAGTTCTCATCTTCTCTTACCACCGCATGATTTCTTGAACTTTAATGGGTATATAAAGTAACTCTATTTTTCATATTTTGCCTTCCTAGTAAACGTCCTATGTGCCGATGACGTCTTTGATGCACCTGATCTCTTCCTCAAGCAGACTTACCTTTATAATGATGAAATGATATGGATACCTTCAATTTTTTAGTTGTGGGTTTCAGTAATGACTCTAGGGTTTCTTCACTGTTATTTGATGGCAGAGGTTTCATTATTAATATTGTGATATGTAGTAATGAAGATGGAGTGGATTGCATCAATCCTAACTGATCTTCAATTCTCATGGGAGATAGTTTTGACTGCTTGCTGAGTGATACACATGTTAGCATAATTGAATTTGGTTCATCAGTAATTGTAATTACAGTAGCATTCACATGCAAAGAACATGTCATTTTTGGGCCAGGATTTATTATTACACTTGAAAGAGAAGTAGATGTAGTTTTTGACATTGGAATAGACGATACATTAGGTACTAATTTTTCGAATTGCCTAGGATTGGATTGGACAGATGGGGTGGATAGCAAGGGAGGAAATGTATTTAGGGAACCAGTACTAGCATGAGATGTCGAGGCCATAGTTGTAGTTATGGGGTAAGGAGAATCAGGTTTTATTATTGCAGGACCATTGGGTAAAACTAATATACTTTGAAGTGATGGAGAAATATAACTTGCAGATCCTTTATATCACTACCATAAAAGTATATATACTCATATTATATCACGTGCAAAAATCTAAGGATCATAATTCCAATGTCTTTCCATCCTAAGGATTTTACACTACAAGAGAAATGGTAGAAAGGTGACGGTTCATATTGATTAGAAAGCCATTATAATGAATATCGGATATCAATTTGACAAAAATGATACTACCAATACATAATTTGATAGTCTTGGATGGGGTTGCTCACTTATTAAAATCAGTGATTCCAGCTACCATGAATGTGGTTTGAGAGGTGTCAAAATTCTAATGAATTAGTAGTGATGAATTTAAAGAGAATAGGTTAGAAAAATTCGATTGAAGAAGAAGAATCAAGAAGAAACCGCTTCATGTTTTATTTGATCACCTGTCAAGAGCGAGTGAGGGGAATTCCTTCTTGCCTCTATTATATTTTTATAAACCAAAGTGTCACTTATCCACAAATTTCAATCAATCGGTTAGAGAATTTAAATTAACTAGACATTTCCATCAAAAATATGCACTTCTAGTAAAGGAACGATAATTGATAAACTTGGTTCAAGCAACTCTCCAAGAATTTATCTAAGTTGAATAAAAAAAAATAAATTATTGTTAAGACTAATAGCAACATAATAATAGTAAGGATACGATAATAATACATTGATAAAAGTATGGGATGTTAGCCCAAACTTTCTTGTGGCTACCGTCGTTGGATATTTAAGTCAGAAGTTCAATTCAAAGAAAATAGTCAAACATGTACTGGGTGTGGTACATGAGCCAACAAATAGTATCATGTACCACACGTGGTACCCTATCTAATCAATAATATGTATGAGGCGTGGTATCTGAGCAAACTAAGAGTTATCTCGTATCAAGCGTGGTACCCGAGCCAATCAATAATATGTATCAGGCGTGGTACCCATAATGAAGAAATATCTCATACCAGGCGTGGTACCCGAGCTAACCGATAATATGTACCACGTATAGTACCTGAGCCAACCAAGTGATATTCCGTACCAGGCATGGTACCCGAGCCAAGCGATATTCATACAAACACAATTACAATCACACTTGTAATACAAGTAAACAAAAACACCTTCATCACATGAGATTATCAAAAATTCATCATTTCACATTCAATCCTTATGTTTTCCCTAAGATGTATTGTATAGGTTTCACTAGACGCTCTCTCTCTCTCTCTCTATATATATATATATATATATATATATCTTTCTCTCTCTCTCTCTCAAGATGCATTCAATCCTTAGGCTCTCTCTTGATACATGTCGTTAAGACAAACAATTCACACCGAATAAAAATTTAGATGGAAATTACATACCTTTAAGTAAGTTGACTAGACAACATGATAAACCTTACCTTTTACAACACCTTAATCTTCAACGAACAGCAATAGAAATCACGTTAAGCTAAAGGATAGCTAGTACACAATTTATCGATCGAAAAGCTTGGTTTTTAACTAGCAACTCAACACTCCCTTACACTTATGCTTCTCTTTCTATTGAAAATTAACAACAATAAAAAAATATACATATAAATATCCAACATTCCAGCCACAAAAACATCAAGTAAACATCTTAAAATAGCCCAACTTCATAGAACAATCCAAATAAGATTTTCCGACCATCTAATTGTATGTCCTAGTTAACATAGCTTAACTATTACTTTGATTCACTCAACTATATATTAAGAGTGATATTAATACCTCAAAACAGTAGCAAGACACCCAATAAATATGATTCCTTCTCCTTGAAAAATCCTTCAACCCACAAGCAAAGAGGAGAAAGTAAGTAACACAACCTCTACAAATATTCTAGTAGGGAAATCACGTTGAGATCTTGTAGTATTTTGTATTTGGTTGAAGGGGAACTCTTAGAGAGAGTTTAGAAGTGTTTTGTATTCTGAATTGAGAAAAAAATGAGTTAACGCGAAGCTGAAATGTAATATATAATCCAAATATAATTTGTACCTACTTAAGGGGCCCACCCTATAGGTTGCTTGTGTAGTCTGGCTAAAATGTGAACATATCTCTTATTTTTTATCATATCAACAAATGGTTTAATATGTTAGAAACTAGACTCGTATACCTTCAATTTGATATATTGTAGGTTCTCTAACTCTTCATATATTGGGGGATAAGCTTGTTCAAATATAGGAAATTGTAACGATCCGAACCGTCGTTATTTAGGAAAAGCAAAAATTTGGGAAATTACTGTGCCACAGTCCCGCTAGGGTGGGCCAGATGCCGCTAGGCCGGCGACGCCACGGCAGGGTAAGCTGGCGCCAGAGCGGGATAGGCGAGACAAAATGTAAACAACACAAAATTTTATTTTCTCCTTCTCCCTAAAATACCTAATTTAGACGTAAACCACCCTAGGAACCCCCAAAAGGCTAGCTCTAATCTTAAGAAGGAAGGAGAAGGATATTTCTAGCGTAAGGAGATCGATAGATTGTGGATTTTCGGTCAAAATCACCGTCAAAAAGTCCGGAAACAAGAATCGGAGTCAAGAACTCCGTTCATCTGCTTGGCGCCCAGGTAGGCTAGGTTTATTAATTGAATAGTTATAAATCTGTGCTCACTGCGTAATATAATGTAAATCAATGGTAGGATTTATCGCAGGCCTTCGTGCACCAAATAAGAGATAATTAAATCCTAGGAAGAAGCCTTAGACGATGAACTATGGCTAGGTGACGGTTTGATTTCTTGGTTGTGTGATATATGTTGATGAATTCTGCCTTTTGATGCGTGTGTGTACTTGAATGAAGCATTGTGATCAAAACTAATTTAAATAAGTATGAATGAAGAATTGCCTACCATGAATCACCTCTTGATTTATACTTGTGAGAATATATGTGATTGTGATTGTGGTTGTTGAATGGATCAGGTGTTGCGTTCCGACACACTAACTTGGATCGATTTCCACGTTTTGGCATAAATATGGGATCGGTTGCCATGTTCCGGCGTAAATATGGGATCGGTTGCCGCGTTCCGGCATAAACCTTGGATCGGGTACCACGTTCCAGTATGCTAACAGTTTGGGTTTGGGTTCCATGAGAGGACCAATGACTTGACATAATTGCATATCTTTTAATTGTGAAGTTGTACGTTATTCTTAAGTGATAATTGATGTTGTATTGCTCTGAAGGATTAAAAGAAGGTGATGACCTATATCTGTTTGTTCTACTATGCTGATTTAACTCGTTATGTATCTCGTTGTTGAATGAGCCGGGAAGGGCCAAGGTTTCAAGAGTTGTTATATTGAGAGAAAGGTTGTCTAGGTGTTGTAAGATATTCGTGGTTAGAGGTTAGGAAGCCTTGATATGAGGCTCCAGGTGGCAAGGATTGAGTAACATGAAGAGAAGACAAAGGTATGTTGTATGGGATTGGTTGTCCAAGGGAATATTGGTAGTGATAATTGTGGACTCTTCTATGGGTTGGAATGGTTAGGCCATGACTAAGAACCTAGTAAGGTGGGTTGACAAAACCTCATCCTGCATCCTCTATTTTCCAAGTTACCTAAATAAACCCCAAATGGTATCCGGGCTAACCCCTGCAATTCAATCAGTGTTCAGCAAATCGAGAATAGATTATAAACTTAGTAATTGATCATGTACTATGAAAAACAGCAAAAAAAATAGCATCCACATGCTACAAAAACATAAGAAAAGGCGTAAAGATAAAAGGAAGTCTTGTCTAAATTACAAGCCCAAGAAGGGAAAAACACCAAATCAAGAACCCTGGGACTGGGAGGTGTCATCGTCAGAGTCTAGATCCTTCGGGGGTACCAGGCCTTTCACCGTCATCCACGCAAGAGAAATATCGGATATCTCCCTTCTTGACTATGGGAATCTCCTTTCCCGGGGCGACGCAGGTGAACATGATCTTCACCACCTTCCACATTCGAACCATGATATGGTCCCTCTTCATACCCTTTCTTCTCTCCTGGCGCAGCTCACGACGAAGCATCTCGACCTCGTGCTGGGTGGAACAGGAGTGGTGTCAATAAATGAGCGCCCCAATCTCCTCCGAACGGCCGCCAAATCCTTCTCCACCTGTGCACCTGAGAGTGAGGGTTAGTACCAGAAGGTACGAGTGTCGTCGCCTCCCTCGTCGTCCGAATCCGCAGCCGCCTGACTGTTGTTGGCCCTATCCATCCTCCTCTTTTTGGTCCAAGATGTAGAGCCCTGTCTTACCAAAAGAGGGTGAAGGGAGGGATCCATAGGAAGTACCTCATCAGTATCTATGAGGGGCACCCCTGCCTGTTTGCACAACACAGTGATAAGTCCTGGTAGGAAGAAAGCCTTCTTGTTACCCTGGTAGAACATCTTTTACTCGAAAATAATTTTCACCCTTACATTCAGCTCAATACCCTGCACCACACACGCCACTACCAAAGCCCAAGGAAATGTCATGTCTGTGCGGTTGCTCGATGGGCGAATCCTCCAAGTAACCAAGTGAAGCCACCTCTTAGCATCTGGTTACCATTCCGCACTAGTGATACCCTAGGCAGTAGGCCAATAGACTCTGTCTCGGCATGCAAGCTCCACCAGCGTGTCCCTCAGCCAGCCTAGATCCATCTCCCTCTGCTTGGCCTCGTATTCCGCATTCAAGACCTCGGGCAACTCTGGTACCTCATTTATGGCAGTGGCGTTCAGGGGGATGTCAACTCCCCGAATGCAGATGATGGGGTGAGGATCGTCCAAGGAGACGGTGGGCAGGATAGCATAGAACTCCCTCACCTAGTCAACACATGCGGAAGGGGGAGCCTCAGTCAGCGGAGCCTACCCGAACTCTATCAGGCGAGCATAGAAGGCAGGCTCTTTCTCCTCCAGCTTGAGTAAGACAAAACCTCTCTCGCAGCAGAATTTATTATTCCGATAATCATGATGCCTCTCCCGACTGGCAGCATCGAGAAACCGAACGAAAGGTAGATTGTCCTCGTTAGCACCAGCCATTTAGAGAAGCCTGCAAGAGTTGGAAAATATATGTTAGAACATGATAGGAATAGACAATTTAAGGTTAAAAGGGAAGAGAGAAATTTTCTGAGTAAAGGGCTCAGGCCACTGCCCCACGAAATCCCGCTATAGCGGCCCAAATCCCACCATAGCGGGAAGAGGGAGGCTGCCATAACAGGATGAAAGTCACCAGAGCTGCCTTCATCTAGGACGTACACCAGGCGCGATCATGGCACCTTTGTCCCAAAAATCCCTATTTTTCACAGAATTCCAGCATATCAGAGTATATAAAGTGCCCTAGTACTTAAATATGCAATTATTTTCGCAAAATAACCCCTAAATAATGTCCAAATTCGAGTTTATGCCAAGAAGACTTTTCAACTTCCCCAACCCATTTTGGTATCGATTCAACCATATTTTTACGGAATCCTTATGCCCACAATGTTGTGGAGACGTTGGGGACATTAGGGACGTAAGGGAGGTGCCTATGCTACATTTTTCTATCAAACAAGCAGCCTATGTTCATTTTCGAAAAACTACCCCTGAAAATCCATTCTACCCAACCGATTAGTGCCATGCAATTGTTGTTAGTTAAGTATTGAAGTAAATAAAGTGAGGATCAAGAACATTACCTTGATTATGACATTCAGAGCAAAGCGATCGAGAGTGTTTTTGGGTAATTTTGGGAGAGTTTGGAAGAAATGGGGGAAAAGGTCATTTTCCCCCTATGTACTATTTCCCGATCTCCCACCCCAGTGGGAGATCCATCGCCACAGCGGCCTCGCCTTAGTGAAATGACTGTCGCCTTTGTGGGGTCAGGCTATGCAAAATTGCAAGCAAATCTTTCCCATGCATTGCACCATTTTCCTAACCGACCCCTCTTGAGTATAAGGCCTTCTGTGTTCCAGATTTGGGAAATGTCCATCCGTCGTGGTTTTGGTAGTAGACCAATTCTTTAGTTTAGAAGTAACCCGAAATAAGGCGTGTGATGATCCGTGCACTAGTCATTCGGGAACGAACGAGGGGTAAATTGGTATCTATTGTGATGACCCGAACCGTCGTTATTTAGGAAAAGCAAAATTTTGGGAAATTACTGGGCCACTGTCACGCTAGGGCGGGCCAGATGCCACTAGGGTGGCAACGCCACGGCGGGGTAAGTTGTCGCCAGAGCGGGATAGGCGAGACAAAATATAAATAACGCAAAATATTATTTTATCCTTCTCCCTAAAATGCCTAATTTAGACGTAAACCACCCTAGAAATCCCCACAAAGCTAACTCTAATCTTGGGAAGGAAGGAGAAGGAGATTTCTAGCATAAGGAGATCGATGGATTGTGGATTTTCGATCAAAATCATCGTCACAAAGTCCAAAAATAATAATCGAAGTTAAAAACTTTATGCAGCTGCTTGGCGCCCAAGTAGGCTAGGTTTATTAATTGAGTAGTTATAAATTTTTGCTCACTGCGTAATATAATGTAAATCAATGGTAGGATTTATGTGTAGGCCTTCTTGCACCAAATAAGAGATAATTAAATCCTAGCAGGAAGCCTTAGACCATGAACTAGGGCTAGGTGATGGTTTGATTTATTGGTTGTGTGATATATGTTGATGAATTCCGCCTTTTGATGCGTGTGTGTACTTTAATGAAGCATTATGATCAAAACTAATGTAAATAAGTATGTGAAAAACTGTCTACCATGAATCACCTCTTGATGTATGATTCTGAGAATATATGTGATTGTGATTGTGGTTGTTGAATGGATCAGGTGTTGCATTCCGACACACTAACTTGGATCGGTTGCCATGTTCCGGCATAAATATGGGATAGGTTGCCACGTTTCGGAATAAATATGGGATCAGTTTCCACGTTCTAGCATAAACCTTGGATCGGGTACCACGTCCGGTATGCTAACAGTTTAGGTTTGGGTTCCATGAGAAGACCAATGACTTGACATAATTGCATATCTTTTAATTGTGAAGTTGTACGTTGTTCTTATGTGATAATATATGTTGTATTAATCTGAAGGGTTAAAAGAAAGTGATGACCTATATCTGTTTGTTCTACTATGCTGATTTAACTCGTTATGTATCTCGTTGTTGTACGAGCCGGGAAGGACCAAGGTTTCAAGAGTTGTTGTATTGAGAGAAAGGTTGTCCGGGTGTTGTAAGAGATTCGTGGTTAGAGGTTAGGAAGCATTGATAAGAGGCGCCAGGTGGCAAGGATTGGGTAAGATGAAGAGAAGACAAGGGTATGTTGTGTGGGATTGGTTGTCTAGGGGAATGTTGGTAGTGGTAATTGTGGACTCTTCTATGGGTTGGAATGGTTAGGCCATGACTAAGAACCTAGTAAGGTGGGTTGACTGAATTGGTAGTAGTAGTAAGGGTGCTAGTGTAATTCTATTGTATTCAAGAGAGGGTTAAGGTGGAGAAGCGGGTGGTTTTATTGCATGATCTTGCTAGTTGAATTCTTATAATATGTGGTGGACGTCGGATTGACCGATGATGCCTACCAGTACGTGTGGTTTTGCCCTAATACTACTCTTGCTATGCCTTTTTGGCCTAGTCTGGATGCAGGTTGGTGATGTTTCGTTAGATGAAGACGAAGAAATTCTCCAACAGCTTCTACTTTTCCTTCCGCATGGTGGGAGCTGTGTCTTTTATTTTTAGGTCTTGTTTGTACTCTTAGTAGCTCTTGTGCCTGTTTAGACTAGATCCCTGGGGATTTTAATTACTTTATAAGTCTTAACTCTGAGGCGTTTTTAAAAGCTCTTGTTATAAAGATATTACATGAAATCCCTTTATTCTTCCATTTTCTTAATTTTCCGCATGATTTTAATTGTTGGGATATGAAGGTTCTCCTACTTAGGTGTTAGTATGTAGGTGCCCGCACGGCCCGGTGGGTTGGGTTGTGACAGAAATATATGGAACTATTTTGGAACACTTTGTCACAATGAACCTCTAACTTGAACTTTTTTGTTAAGGATTTCTTTGGCCTAAAATTTAGCTTTTTACACTTTAAATATTTCCAAATACATTTATCAAAAAAATTTATTAATTTATATCCTCATTTCCATTTGTTGACGTCAACTTAATAGCACATGTACTAGTAGTTATGAGGTGTTACATGGAGATATCTGATTCAAAGTTGAGGGTATGAAACATGCGTATACTCTCTACAAAATTAACCACCCTTTCACTCTAGAGAAGAGTCTCAACATAGCTGGGTAGGGGAAGAATTCCCTAATATCGTGCAACAGTTCACCACTAGAAAGTGGATGCCCCTTGCAAACACCCTGAGGGACTACTTTCTACATTTGGTCATGGAATTTTATGCCTCATAGCAGTCAAGGCAGGAGTCGATAGGCAAAAATGAGGTAAATTTTATGCCTAAAATAAGGCAAATATATATAAAAACAAATTGTTCACAAATAATAGGAATATTTATAATTATAAACGATAAATAATATTTCCATATAATTAAAGTGTAAGAAAAAAAGTTAAGTAATTATTTAGAATAAGTATAATGGAGGATGAATGGTTAAGTAATAAGTATATTTGGAATAATTATCTCTATTAATTTTTCCCTTAAATAAATTCTCTTCTATAATTCTACGTTTCTTTGAATTTATTCCTACACTATTTTTCAATTCTCCCTCTTTCTTATTTTTATTTTTTTTTATTTTTTCATCTTTGCTTATTTAATTCCAATAAGAAAACAATAACAATTAGCATTGTATCTTAGAATCAAGTTACCGTGTCTTTCACTGTTTACTAATTTATATTATTTTTTAAAAAAAAACAGTAACAATTAGCATTGTATCTTAACATAATCAAGTTAGCATGTCTTTATGTCACGACCCAAAAATGGATGTGATGGCACTCGTCTTATCCCACCAAGGCAAGTCAACCTAAAACTCAACCATTACAATAAAATGCGGATTCATAATCATCTCAAAAATACCCCCAAAATCTGGTTGTCACGTGTAAAAGTCTCTAAAGTATTACAATTGATTCAAAAGAATACACAAGTCTCAAATGACCTTGTTTCTAGAATAGAACAAGATCATAATTAAGAAGAAAGAAGGTCTGCTGAAATGACAAGCAACTTCCTCACAAATCTCCAAGAAGCCTCGGAAAAGAAGAGAGTATATCACAAAGGTCCGGGCTAGTAACCTACAAAAAAAATGTAGTAGCAAGGGGTGAGTACCAAACCACACGGTACTCAGCAAGTAAACCTCTAAACACAAGCTAAGGGGATAAAATACGGGTACTCCTTACACCCCAACCGAACCTCCACAACTACAACCTGCATAAAACCAGCCCAACCTAACAGTTCATAATTTACATAGCACACAGCTCAACAACAACACTCTAACAATTACATATCCTCAACAACAAGCTCAATATATTCATCAATCAAAGTTCCATAGAAAGGCACTCACAAGCTCAGCAAAACACAATATCAAGTTCACTAATGATAAATATGTGCAATGCAATGTCAAGTATAGTGATGCATGTCTGACCTAGTGATACACACCCGCTGTCTCTCAGTCTGGGACCCATGGGGGACATATCTGTCCATGCATCCATCGCGGCGCGCGATACGACCCTCAATAATAGTAACTATCGCGGCGCGCGATACGTCCCTCGAAATATAGTATCCATCGCGGTGCGCGATACGTCCCTCGAAATGGTACATCCTCTTTAATTTCTTATTCTTTCTCAATTCACATAACACTTGTCACAACCATGTCTCAGAACAATGCAAATGACATGTTCACACAAATAATGAGGAGATGACCATTTTCATAACATTGCACAATTCACAACAACACAACCATGATACAACATCAACATGATTCAACAATCCTTTCAAACCATTCTCAACACATCACACACAAACAATTAATCACATTGCCTTTTATTACCCCTTTTTCATCATTAGAATTCATCAACATGGACAAGT
>JAJOOR010020197.1:0-24209 GCA_036250505.1 Solanum acaule | reverse complement strand
AAAAAAAAAAAAACCTCTATAGTGAGGGTTTTTTTTCCAAAAAAAAAAAAAAAAACCCTACTCTTGAAGCTTGTCTCTTGCCTGTCCAGTTGATAATGATGCATCATGAACCTGGAGATATAGATGATCAAATATAGAGTCAAGAGCCAAAAGGATATTTTTTTATTCTAAAATACATAAAGGGCAACTGATATTTTATTTAGGGAAAAGGACAATTATACTCCCGAATTTCCAAAAATGGTATGTGAATACCCTCCGTTATACTTTTCGTCCATCAGAGCCCCTATCGTCCAATAATCAGTGCACATTTACCGCTCCCACTAAAGGAACACTCATTGTGTACACGTGGCGCAATCCTACGCCACGACTCGGGTTGACCAATTTTTTTACCCAAATTTCAAAAACCCGCCCATAACCCAATTTTCCCACAAATAAACTCTCTAAAATACCAGAGAAAAATCCTAAGTTTATTTATTTATGTTAAACTTTACACACGTTTTAAAAAATATGATTGTAATAAGAATTTTATTGTAATACTTGTTATAAAATATTATAGTGTGCATGTCCACTACACCAAGAAGTTACTCTCACCCATTATCTCCATTACTTTCCTCCATTATGAAGATAACCATAACCTCCATAACCTCCAACTTTATAACCATTATTTTTGTAACCTTCTTTCATAACCTCCTCCATTATATTCATGTTAATGTCATGTTTATGACTAACCTTTTTATAACAATTGTTGCACTTACAGATTGCTGGTTATGCAAATGCTAGAAGATTATTTTATATACATAACGAAAGTTGTGTGAAGGGATTGTCATATTAACATTCAAGTTATGACAAGAAACTAACAAAGCAAGTGACTTAACACATAGAAGATGTGTGATTTTCTTTCAGAAGAAAAGACGAGCTTCAATAAAATTGAAATGATCACTCTCCGAGTCAGAAATGATTTGATTATGTAGATGCAAAATATTTATTTGATCTGCATAAATCTCAATCGCAAATGGACTATTTATTTAAATATGGAGACACAACAATATCTTGGCATTCAAAGAATCACATTAGTAACCATTTCTTCAAATCATGCAGAATAATATTGATCTATGAATTAAGTCGGGAGTGTGTTTGGTTGGAATCATGATCTATCATATCTAGAAAATATGTTATTTTCTTTTAAAAAGGATATTCCAGCCACAATATACGAAAATAATATATAGCTCAATTGAAGGGAGGATATAATCAAAGGAGATCGGACAAAGCATATTTCACCAAAAGTCTTTTTCACACACGATCTTCAACAAAATGGTGAGATAGATGTTCAAACACCCATTCAAGTGATAATCTTGTAAACTTATTCACTAAGGATTGCCAACATCAATATTTGAGAAGTTGTGATATAAGATTGGAATGCATCGTCTCCGAGATATCAAGTTAAAGTTTTTATCAGGGGAAGAAAAATATGCGTTGTACTCTTTTCCTTAACCGTGGTTTTATCCCAATTGGGTTATACTAGTAAGGTTTTTAACGAGGCAACATTCAAAGCGTATTTAAAGACACGTGTACCCTTTTTCCTTCACTAGGATTTTTTTTCCCACTGGTTTTTTCCTATTAAGGTTTTAACGAGGCATATTATCTATAGACATCCAAGGGGGAGTGTTATAAAATATTA
The DNA here is from genome assembly GCA_036250505.1 of Solanum acaule. NCBI lineage: Eukaryota > Viridiplantae > Streptophyta > Magnoliopsida > Solanales > Solanaceae > Solanum > Solanum acaule. Next base: position 22,531 of record JAJOOR010020197.1, on the reverse strand, counting down.
TAGTGTGGATGTCTACTACACCAAGAAGTTACTCTCACCCATTATATCCATTACTTTCCTCCATTATAAAGATAATCATAACCTCCAACTTTATAACCATTATTCTTGTAACCTTTCACTTTCATAACCTCCTCCATTATATTCATGTTAATGTCATGTTTATGAATAAAATTTTGTATGCCTCTGTGCTACACTATAATTAGAGGCATAAGGGTTCATATTGTATATGTCACGCCTCAAATCCCATTAAGACGGACAGACACCCAATGCCCTAAAGGCCTAAGAGAACCAACATGTAACTTGTGCTTACTATGCATATAACTATGACAATCTTGTGACAAGTTCACATAGGATGCAACGATACAAACCAACATAAGTAGACCCAAAACTTATATACAAGACTTGGTCGTTGAGGCCACAACTTGTTAAGACGCAACTGAACCATATACATAAGTCTACAAAGCCTCTAAAAGATAGAAAACCTTAGAGTAGGTTGAGACAGACCCCGCCTTACCCTTAACTACGATACAATACCAAAATGAATCTACCAAGGACTCAGTAAAGCTCCGAATCAATCTAGAGCTCACCAAAAGTAGTTGAGTGTCGTGTGCTCCTACTGAGGAGGTCTACTAGCTGAAGTACCCGTGCCTGCAGCATGAAATGCAGCGTCCCCCGCGAGGGACGTCAGTACGATAAAATGTACTAAATATGTAAGGCAATAATATATATAAAATAAGAGTTCGAATGAAACCAAGTATCAATATATGTGTGCATAAATCAAAACAGAAGACCACCTTTGTTAACTCTTGTGGGATCATGTATGTTACATTCTTGTCTTTACCTTTATGTGTGTTATCATCTTTATAAGGCATGTGATACGAATGACCAGCTGATCAGTGGTAGAAGATGATGACCCATTCTAGGCATTTTAATCCCTAGGATGCGGTCCTCATAATTACACAAATTGGGATCGGCCCATGCTAGGCTTTCGCCCCTGAGCTGCCACCCTTCTATACCAATTGGGATCGGCCCATGCTAGGCTTTCACCCCTGAGCTGCCACCCTTAATTAGACAGATTGCGTCACTTAGATTCTTTAATCTTTGAGATTGTTGTTTTGGTGGTCATAATCATTTTTGATATTTGGAACTACAGACCAGTAGTAGAAGACATGAAAATAATACTTCAAGGCAGTAACAATGAAATAAGGAGCTATGTAACGTCAATGCATTACTTGTGAGCTTAAATGACACAATTCACTTCAATTGACTAAGAGGAGGATTCACCAAACTTGCTTTTGCAAATACTATTTCTATACCAGCACATAGGAGATTAATTACACACGTATAGAGTAGTGAACATATAATGAAGTAATTCTATACACTAAGGAGAGGGGGAAATATTGTTAGCTATTTGGAGATCGTACGCTGCCACTATGTTTCTTTTACTAGGAATAGAACTTAGGAAATTCACTTATTGATATTAATTGCAAGTATCAGATTTCATGCCGAAGAATATTGAATCGAATTGCTTTACATACCTTATCCTCTGACCAATATAACTATCACGATTCAGCCTCCCTTTTAGGTTTTAATAAACAATATAAGTCATGATAAACTAAAATTAGCAGCTATCACACCGCGAGTCTCATAAAACTGTAGCTAACTTGATGGATAATGAGCCCATACAGCCCTCAAAATGTGTATCACCACACCCTCCTTCTCTGCCCAATACATACATTATGTATCCTTTTCCAAGATTACCCAAGCTGCACCAACAACAATACACATAAAACAACCTCAAATATTCTTTATCATACAACCAATTATTGAACTCACCACCCCCTTGAGTTCTTTATGACAGCACACCCATAATACCTCACTCAAACTCACACATAAGGAGGAAGAAAATGGAGCAGTCACCTTACCTCAATTTCTGCAACTTCTCCTTATAACTTGAATTCCTCTAGAACTTCAAATTCCCTTCACACTTAAACCAAAGAAGAAGAGAAAAGCATCTTAATAACCAAGGAAGTGAGCAGTAGCTTCTGGAAATATTATGGCTTTATGCTTATACTTGAGCATGAATAACATATTTTCCTAATCATCCATGGGAGAATTAAGCTAAATCCATAAGTGTTTTCACTTACCTTGTCTTGCAGAGATGAGGGTTTTTTCAAGAACCCTAGAAGATCTTTAAGGCTGCTGTTTTAATCCTTAAGAGAAAAGAGAGAGAAAGCTGGAGTTAATCCTCAATATTGTGTGTTAAAACGAGTGAGAATAGTAGTCAATATATCTTATATTGAGTTTTCTTCACCTTTAAGAAAATCCTCTAGAAAGCTTCATTTTCAGCCACTAATTGGTCAAGTGGGTGATGCACCTACCTTATGTACATCAAGTAGGTCAAAAGGTCAAACTAGGTGATGCACCTACTTGCTTTCACTTAGGCTTAAATATTGGGCATTGACAGATTTGGCTGATGGGCTTAAATTTCATTTTCCTTTTATTTAACTTAGTTTGGGCCTCAAGTGAGTCCATTAGCATAGGCCCAAATCTTATCCATAAATCTTGGCCTTTTTAACTAGATCCATATAGCTCAATTAAGTGATGCACCTACTTGGTCCTTTGGACTGGTCAATAAGTCAAAGTAGGTGATGCACCTACTTGTCACCTGCTAGCTTAGTTAAGTCAAGCAAGCAGCTTACTTAGTTTATTCCATTTTCTAAATATTAATCCCTTTTGCTTTAACTTAGCACTTAACTTTCAACTTTAAGCTCAATTACCACCTTACTGTCTCTTTAAATTCTCTCGTTGGAGTTAACTTGCAGTACATATGCTGAAACGTGCAAGTCATCACATCACCTTCCGAGCTAGTTCAAAACCAACACTAATCATATAAGAATCATGGTCCCTCACCTATATTGTAAGGCTATGTCAAGTATCATAGGAATATAACAAGCATTTGCGTAATACGGGTTGTTACAGTATACACTTGAAGACTTGGAATAATAAGAAAAGCTCTCATCTCTTGTCTTCTTATTTCTATTGCTTTCATCTTCTATATTTCTTGTCTTATTTTGCATTAGTTTTACAACAGTACTCTTATTAATTAATGGATTATTTTGTTGAAACTTAATTTTTGAAATATTTTTTCAACAACTTAACTTCCTAATCACTTTTCCTTAACTGTGTGGGTCCCACATTTTCCATCATTCTTCTTCTTTAATTCTTCTGTTGATTTCTTCAAAATTCTTCTTCTACTGTTCCTCTGCTTCTTGCAAGGAAGAAAAAGATGGGAATTTCATGGAGTAAAAGGAGGCATCAAAATCATCACCTCTACGACCCTCCTTCGCCGCGACCGTCTTTTTCTATTGTTCCGCCCTTTCCTTCCCTTCCCCACCACCTCCCCACCCAACCTACTCCTTACATGCAGCTTCTACAACACCTCCCCCTTCCCGAAACCCTTATCCTTTACTAACCCCTCCTCCCCCACCCAACCACCCGCCTCCTTCCAATTCGAATTACCATTTTAGTTTCAGTCAATCCAGTTATGGCACTAGATCTGTAGTCTATCAAAATCAACATCCTCCTTATTATCATCCTCACAGTAATAACGGATAGGGTGGGTTTCGACCTCCGCCGCCACCTCCACCACCATTGTCGCGCGGTGTCGTATGTCGATCACCAAAATGCGAAAAAGATTAAAAATGATGTTAATGTTCATAAGGATACTATCAGGGTTCATGTTGATGAATTCAATAAGAATTTCCATTTTTCTTTAGGATTTTAGAGAGTATTTGTGGGTTAAACGGGTTATGGGGGGTTTTGAAATTTGGGTTAAAAAATTGGTCAACTCGGGTTGTGGCTTAGGATTGTGCCACGTGTACACAATGAGTGTTTCGTTAGTGGGAGGGGTAAATATGCATTGATTATTGGACGATAAAGGCTCTGATGGACGAAAAGTATTACAGATGGTATTGACATACCATTTTCAAAAGTTTCACTACTGGGGTAGCAAGATCCTTTCTCAATTCTAACACCGTTAATTCGATCTTTCTCATTGCAGAGGCAGCCATTTCATTTTTTTTTTTAAATAAACATTCTAATCACTGTCAGGCAATGATTTCATCCAAATGTATTCTATTTTCAAATGTTGCAAGACCAGCTATTTCTTAATAAAAAAAACGCATTTGTTTTCTTCCCATTTTGACACGTTTTGCTTTGGTGAGTAGTTAAACTTTAAATCTTCTTATATAATATTCATTCCCTATAATAATATTACAATATATTAATAGTCAATTTTTATGGTAACTAATTTTTTCATGTTATATTATATTTTATATTCTCAATAATAACAATTTTTTAATTAGAAAAAAACAAATCAAACAACATATGAAGAAATTTAACTTTATATGAAGCAAATTATTATATATAAGAGAAAATGAGAGACTTTTTAAATAATTAAATCAATGACATGAAACTAAGTAATATCAAGGGAATTTTTTCAATTAATTAAAATTTTGTGGGACAAAGGAAAAATAATGATTAATGCACTAATAATAGCAAAATAGACAGATAATTTTCTTTTAAGGAAGCTTATATTGTACTGCCAACATAGCAAGAAACATACGTTTATTTTTTGCGTTTCATTTTATGTGATATAAATTGATTGCACACAAAATTTATAAGAACTGCTTTAAAAAAAAATTGTGTTTCATTTTATCAAGGCTTCCTAACCACTAACCACAAACCCCTTCTTCCGCGATGGGATCTATGATGTTTGAGTAATCAACGACACAACTTTCGATGCAAGTATCTACGATCGTGCAATAGTATAATAACCTAACCAAGGGTTGGGGTCGAGTCCCGAGGGAGTGGTTTTGAGAATAAATAGAAAAATAAAATTAGTTCTAACTAGTCGTAGCTAAAGACATTAATGATTAAAAACATTATAAATTAAAGGGGGACACAAAAGTGTCAATTAACAATGGGGGTTTTGTCACTAGTAAGTAAAAACAACGAAATTAACAAAGAAATCTAAGTAATGAGAAGGGATTCTTGGGATGTGACTGGAATACGGATTAATTTAAACTATTGGGTACATGCTTTCGATAAAAAATTTATAGAGTAATGGTGATTAGGCTAAGCTATATGTGGGAATAAATTCTCTCTCAAGCAACTTACCCCGTTTCAAATGGGTTCCTCTCGGACACCCACTTTTCGCATGAAGATCAGCCTACACCTTACCCCACTCACTCTCTCGAGTTGAGTGTTAGGATATGGGACTAGGGTTCACTCTCTCGAGTTGCACCTCATGTCTACCCACTCCTTAGGCCATCAATCTAGTAGTCTTGGTTTAGCGACTTCTCTCTCGAGCAAGCCGAAAACACATAAATAAACTTATAGTTGCAACTACAAATTTGTTAAATTTATCCACAACTACTAGACGAAATCACCATTAAACTATATCTAATCTATCAGCAAGCAAGACCCGATAACAATCTTAACCTAATTTGCTAAATCACACTCCAAGAATTGGAGTTTTAAGCCACACATCAAGAGATATCAATTTATACCTAAATGAGCTTGCATTCAAGTGGGTATGAAGATTTAAGTCTTGTTACTGGCCAAGAATGAAGAATCCAAGAGACCCAAGTCCAAATCCTTGGAAATGAAACCCTCTTCTTCTTTAAGTTTCAAAACCCTCTCAAACTCAGAGCAAAAATAAAAAGTACTAAAATTATATTAATTGTTCCACACTAAAAAACCTGATTCTAAGCTACAACGCTCAATGAGTATTTATAGTTTTCAAAAATATGTGTTGCAGCGGATCATTCGGCGACATTAGTCGGAATCGCCGATCAACTCAGCGATTCACCCTTTGGTGTAGTTCATCGCCGTCTTGCACCATCCTTCAGCATCGTCGTGCTCTTGTTCATTGGGCGACATGGTACTGCTTCGCAGAACTTCTCGGCGATACACCGATTGCTCCTTTTTTCTGCCGACTTGACCCTTTCCTTCAAGGATCAGCACACTGGAACAAAAGGCGAAGTAGACCCTTCAGAGACTCGCCAAGTGGACTCGGTGATCCTCAAGCCTTCATTTCTTCGTTCTTTTCAGCCTTTTCGTTCCTTTTTGCGATGTAGTGTCCATGCTTTCCTTCAAACTTCAAATACCTGAAACTTAAGTGTTTTCATCAAATATTAAGATAAAATAAGCATTTGAGGACACAATTTCTATTAAAATATATCCCTAAATGAGTCCAATTTATAGACTCATCAATCTACTTGAGTATTTTCATCAAGTACACTACCCCCACTTCTCACCCTTGCAACACACGGACAACCTTTCCCTCATACCGTATCACATCCCAATTTGGGATTTCCCTTCCCGATTCATTCAACAACGAGATACATACCAAGTTTACTCAACATAGTGGAAATATCAGATTTAAGTCTTCACACTCATTTAACAATTCTGGAGAAATACAATATCAATTATCATTTACGAGCAACGTACAATTTCACAATTATAAGGATACATAGTTATGTCAAGTCAATGTCTCTCTCATGGAACCCAAACCCAAATTGTTAGTGTACCGGTTCGTGGTACTCGATCCAATGTTTATGCCGAAAAGTGGTAACATATCCCATGTTTATGCCGAAATATGGCAACTGATCCAAGTTAGTGTGTCAGAACGCAACACTCGATCCATTAACAAGCCATAATCACAATCATAAGTACATTCTCGTAATCATGTAATCAAGTCATGATTCATTGCATTCAATTATCCGTCTATTCTCATTTACAATTAGTGTGATTAATAATGAGACATTCACATACATACATGTATTATAATGAAGCAAGAATGAACATACATCACACAACATGAAATCAAGACCATAACCTAGCCCTAGCTCATCGTCTAAGGCTCCTTCCTACAATTAAGTCAACTTTTATTCGATGCACAAAGGCCTACGCATAATTCTTACCATTGATTAACATTATACTACTCAGTGAACACAGTTTTATAAATACTCAATTAATAAACCTAGCCTACCTGGGCGTCAAGCTGCTGCACGGAATCATAGCTCCAATTATGGTTTCTGGGTGAAAGGACGGTGGATTTGATCGGAATTCTGTAAGCTATTGCCATCCCATGCTAAACATTTCTTCCTCCTTCTTTCCCAAGCCTAAAGCAGCTTTTGGAGGGTGATTTACGGCCTACATTAGGTGTTTTGGAAGAAGGAGAAAATAAGGTTTCGCTTTATTTACATTCTGCCTCGCCCATCCTGCTCTGGCGGCTACTTACCCCGCTGTGGCGCTGTCGCCCTGGCGGCATCTGGCCTACCCTGGCGGGATAGTGGCCCCAGTATTTCCTCGAAGCTTTGCTTTTCTAAATAATGATAGTTTGGGTCATTACAATAGATACCAATTACCCCTTGTTTGTCCCCGAACGACTAGTGAACGAATTATCACGCGATCTATCAGAGTACCTTTAACTAATGAACTGGTGCATTATGGAACCACGACGAATGGACATTTCTCAAATCCGGAACACGAAAGGTCTTACACTCGAAGGACCACTTGGGGGAACGGCGCGACGTATGGGGAAAGATTTTCATCCAATTTTACACAGCCTGACCCCGCCAGGGCGGCAGCCTTCCGCTGAGGCGGGGTCGCTGTGGCGAGGGATCTCTTGATGTAGTGGGAGATCGGAAATAGTAAAGGGGGGAGGGGGGAGGGGAATGGTTTCCCCATTTCCTTCTCTTCACCTTCAAAAACTCCTAATATTCTCTCAACCACTACACTCCGAACGTCGAAATCAAGGTAATGTTCTTGATCCTTACGCTCTTTACTTTAATACATGATTAACAACGATTGCATATTTCTTCCTAATCGATTAGAAACGCTTTTTGGGGTAGTTATTCAAAATTGAACATAGTTTGCTAGTTTCATAGATAAACGTAGCATGGATACTTCCCTTACGTCCCCCAATGTCTCCATAACATCCTGGGTGTAAGGATTTCGTAAAGGTATGGTCGAATCAATACCAAAATGGGTGGGGGGAAGTTGAAAAGTCTTCTTGGCATAAACTCGGATTTGGGCATCATTTAGGGGTTATTTTGTGAAAATAATTGCATATTTAAGTTCTAGGGTACTTTATATACTCTGATCTATTGAAATTCTATGAAAAATGGGGTTTCTGGGATGAAGAGGCGCCATGATCGTGCCTGGTGTTCGTCCCAGATGAAGGCCGCTCTAGCGACCTCCATCCCGCTCTGGTGCGATGTTGGCCGTTGTGGCGAGACTCTGTGGGGCAGTAGCCCCTTGTAACTTCAGAGCACAAATTCTTTTCTTCCCTTTTTAACCTGAAGTTGCCTAATCCTATCGTGTTCTAACGTGTACTTTTCATAACTTGCAAATTCATCTAAATGGCGGGTCTTAACGAGGAAAATCTGCCTTTTGTCTGATTTCCCGATGCTTCTAGTCGGGAAAGATACCATGACTATCGAAACATCAAGTTTTGTTATGCGAGGGGCTTTGTCTTACTTAGATTGGAGGGGAAGGTGCCTGCCTTTCATGCTCGCTTGATGGAGTTTGGATGGGCTCCACTGACTGAGACTCCCCCTGTTGCACACTCCGACTGGGTGAGGGAGTTCTATACCATTCTGTCCACCGTTTGCTAGGACGATCCCCATCCTACCATTTTCATCCGGGAAGTAAGCATCCCCCTGAACACTACATCTATTAATGAGGTACTAGAGGTGCCAGAGGCTTCGAAGGTGGAGTACGAGGCCAAGCTGAGGGAGATGGATCTAGGCTGGCTGAGAGACTCACTGGTGGAGCCTACACGCCGGGACAAAGTCTATTGGCCTACTACAGAGGGAATCACTAGCGCGGACTGGTCACCAGATGCTAAAAGGTGGCTACACTTGGTTACTGGGAGGATCCGCCCGTCGGGCAACCGCACCAACGTGACATTTCCTCGAGCCTTGGTGGTGGAGTGTGCGGTGCAGGGCATTGAGCTGAATGTGGGGGCGCAGATTATTTCAGAGTGGAAAATGTTCTACCGGAGCAACAAAAAGGCCTTCTTCCTACCCGAACTCATGACCGCACTATGCAAGCAGGTGGGGGTGCCTCTTCTAAACATTGATGAGGCACTTCTTATGGATCCCCCATTTACCCTATTTTGGTTAGGTAGGGTTCTACTTCTAAGAGCAAGAGGAGGAGGACGGACAGGGCCAATAGTAGTCAGGCGGTTGTAGAGACGGACGATGAGGGAGGCGACGACACTTATCCCACCCGGTCCCAGCCCCCACTCTCAGGTGCACAGGTAGAGAAGGACATGGCGACCGTCCGGAGGAGATTGTGGTGCTTCTTTGCTGAAACCACTCTGATTCCACCGAACACTGACTTAGAGGTTGAGATGCTTCGTCACGAGCTGCGCTAGGTAGGAGGAAGGGTCTGGAGAGTGATCGTCTGATGGTCCGGATTTGGAAGGCTGTGAGGGTTATCTTCAATTGCGTCGCTCCGAATAGGAAACCCCGAGTCAAGATAGGGGACGTTGATTTCACGTATCAAAGGCACTTCATCCAATTCAAAGTGTCAACGACCGCTAGTCAGTATAATAACCCAACTAAATGAGTTGGGGTCAATCCCACAAATTCAATTATAGAAGTATAACAACTGCCTCTTCAACTAAATACTTAACGCACCTTTTTGGTTTGAACTCCATATTTCAAGTTAGAATTATCAATCCGATTCAACACTTAACTCGAGACAATCAAATAGTGAGGTAACACTTGGGGAATTGACCAACCAATTATTGAATTCAACTTAGTGGATGAACAGTGATGCTCACAATAGGGTAAATTGTCGTGGGTAGGTAGGACTATGTGTAAAGCAATTTTCTCTCGAACAATTACCTTATCTATGTCAAATTCTCTATAACTTCAACACTAGACGGAAGATGCCCAACCCTTGTCCTCATCAAATCCACTCTCTCGAGCTAGATACAAAGGATAGATTCCATGTTCACGCTCTCAAGGTAAAATCATGGAAACCCACTACTAAGGATGCTTAATTTGAGACTTTGGTCTTGCACTTCTCTCTCAAGCAAGCACAAAATACTAAACTTGATACACTAATCATGCATGATGACCTCAAAATGCAGCAACGAATCAAATCCACTTCAATTTAACACCATTATTTGTGAATCAAAGACACCCACTTAGTAAAACTCAACAATTGGTCACATAGTCAAAACCCCAAGAAGAGGGTTTTAGCCAATCATAGTAAAAAAAGAAAATCAACATTCATCATGTCTTCCATAGCTGGGTACAAAAGAGAATTTAAAGTTAAAATCAACTAAAAATCTCCTCTATTACAAAATCTCCAAGAAAATCTTACTAAAATCACTGTGGAATAGCCTCTAGTAGTGGTTTTTCCCTCAATCTTTTGTTCCTCACGTTTCTAAATGCTTTCCCTATCTAGCAAAAATCAATTTAAACAAGTTTGATGTGTGACTGTTTAAGACCAATCGGCGAGGTAAGTCGGGCTTCGCCATCAATTTGGTGACTCGCCGATTGTCTTTCATCTCGCCTTTATTTTTCACTTCTTCTTCATACAGCTACTGTTACTTTAGGTGATCCAAATTGGGATCGCTAAATGATTCCGCGAGTCACCCTTTTTCCTTCTATCTCTCCCATCAGCACTTGCTTGAATCTCCTTCAGCACTTTTGGCGACCTAGTCATCCCTCGCCGAATCAATCGACGACACGCCAAATGGAACTGCTGCTCGCCAAAATTACCCCAGTTTAGCTCCAACATTCTATAACTTTAGGCGATAGCGTGGGAACTTGGTGATTCGCCAAGTGACATCAGCAATCACTTGTCCTTCATTTCTTCATTTCTTTAGCTCGCTTTGTTCCTTTTTGCACATTAGTGTCCATGCTTCGTTCCTAAATCCAACTACCTAAAAATCAGTGATTTTACATCAGTTATTGGCAAAAAATAAACATTTGAGGACACTAAATCTATCAAAATAAAGCCCTAAATAAGTCCAAATCGTGGACTCATCAACACCCCCAACTTAAGCTTTTGCTTGTTGTAACACCCCATATTTCTAATGACCTAAGCTAGAGCCTAACGTGTAGTCTAGTAGCCTAAGAAAGTCTAAACGTAAAGTTAAGGTCCTAAAATAATGTTCCTAACTTAGTACTAGGGTTCTAGTACCTAAACATCAAGGCACGACTCCCCTAGGACCCCCCAATGGTCCTCATAGAAGGTCCAAAATGCTGTCTAAAACAGCCTCATCTATGAGAGTCAACCTACGAGGCGTAGGTTGACTCACGCCCCATTGGTGGGGGTCATGAGTCACACTTGGTTTCTACCAAGTGCCCTCCAAATTGCCTTGCCAAAGCCTCAATCCATGAGCGTGCAGTACGGTCTGTGGACTAACTCACTCCCCGTGGATTGGTCTCGTGAGTTGAGACTTAGTCTTCTCACTAAGGCCTCACTTGACCCCTCTCTGAACCAAACCACGATTAGCCAGGATGGTTCGTGGACCCATCCACACTCTGTGGTTTGGGGTTCGTGGATAATGCCTGGCAAACTGCCTAGGTTCGGCATAACGTAGGGGTGGTTTGGTGATTCATTAATTAACTAAGTTAGGTTGGGGACGGTAATTTTAAGTTTTTTTAGGTATATTAAAGTACTTTTAAGTATTAAAACAAGTCTTTAACCCCTCACAACTCACAACCCAAAAATCATACCCGCTTCCCTCTCAAAATATTCTCTCTCTAAACTCCATTGAAGAACAAAGAAGAAGCTCAAGATTAGGGTTCAAGCTCCAAGCATTTCACTCCAATTTCGTGGGATAACATCAATTAAGGTATGTGAACCTTGATTCATGGAACATATTTCTCCATGAAGCCCTTCAACTCTTGATTTTGAAATTGATACATTGTTCAAAAACTAGGGTTCCAACCATGGGTTCTTCCTAATAACGATTGTATTATGTTAATTGCATTATATTATGGATTGTTTCATGTTTATTGGTGATTTTTATTGTAAAATTCCCCTTGAACCCATGAACACCCCCATGACCCCAATTTCAAGTATTGTGATGGGTGTATTGATGCAATATGACTACTATAAATTGTTTCTATGTGAATTTCGTTATTGAATCTTGTTTTGTCCATGCCTATTGCAGTATGTTTAGGTGTAATTATGATACATGATTCATGAACTAAAAAGGAGTAAATTGTTAGGGTTTGTACATGTTGATGAAAGTTGTGTATAACCTATTGATTAACTTAGAAAGTAAACCTCCTATGGCTAATGTGTAAAGTATGGTATTGTTGAAAGTATTGATCTCCTCTTACCCTTTCACTTAATGATGCATGAATAGTCTAGGATGATGATGATGTATTGTGTTGATTGAAAGTCTAATTCTCATGAAAACACTATGAATGTAATGTGAAAGTCTTACTCACACACTAATGTTGATTCTAAGGTTGAAAGTACATTCTCACCTTTAATGAATCTATGATCTATTTTGATGGATTGTATTGAATGAGGGATAGAGCATTCCTTCACACATGTAAATGCAATTCAATACTTAATGATGTATAATTTGGGAATTTATGCTCAACACCTAGTGGATATGGACTATGAGGTAAAGGCCCTCCCGCCAATACAATAGTGAAGGTCATCCAAAGTGAACTCATGAGATGGAAGCCCTTTCGCCAATGCAATAGGGCGGGTTTCTAGAAGCAATCTCCCTTTCCCATAACTATGTGCCAACATAGGACTTAGCTAGTGGATCCACCTAGATGCTATACACTTAGTCCTACCTTAGGCAAGTAGGACACCTTCTTCGGTGTGGGGTTACACGACACTGAATTCCATGTAGCTCACATGGTCTATGTCGATTATGCTATTCTTCCCCAAATGAATGATAATGAATGAGACATGGAATATGCTATGACCTCTTGGTGAGTTTACTTAGTAGGAGTGGGGGTGTGGGACTTCACTCCCACATTGCACAAGTGGACTTGGTAGGTTGTTGTGGGATGGTTCTTTATTATTGTAATGAGATACAAATGCATACATGTGTCTTGAATGGTTAGTTATTATGAATGAACTTCCTTGTATTCAAAGTAATGTTCATAATTATTTTCCTTATTGGTGACTAATGATTATAATGAGGTTTAAAGGTGATATGTATGACCAAGGGAGCTTCAAGGGGACACTTAGTAGGGTTGGTATTATGGGATGCCAACCATACATTGCACAATTGTTCCTTAGAGGTTGCTAAGGTGTTTATATTACCATGTAATGAGTATAAATGTGATTATGGCTTGTGTTGTACATTGTAAATGTATGTTGGTTTCTAAACTTGACAAAGGCATACTTTCCTAACTAAAATGTCCTTTTTATCATATTTAAGGTTTTTATGCATGTGTCCATACTTAGTACATATTATGTGCTAACCCCTTTCCTTCCTTCTACATCTTAATGAGTGTAGGTTCCGGCTAGGTGACTTTCACTCTTCCTTTGAAGAAGACTTGGATTGCTTTCTCCAAGTAGTGGTGAGTCTTCAAGTTCGAGGACGGGATTTCCTATTTTCTAGTTCTATTGTACCTCTCATGTTGAGACTTTTATTGATGTATAAGGGCTAAGTCCCAAACTTTGTATTCCTATGATTTAGATGGTGGTATGATACAAAGTCTAGATTTTTCCTATTACTTTCTTTTATAAAAAGTGAAGTTGGACTTTGATTGTAAAGTTTTAAATTTCCACATTATTTCAATGTCTTATGTAATGATGATGCTAGAGGTTTGTATGAGACCCATTCGGGGTCAAGTACACCATGTTACGTCTAGGGGGTACCCCCGGGTTGTGAAAAACGTGGTATCAAAGCATAAGGTTTTGGGAATAATATTTAGGTTGACGTCTCATGCACCACACATAGTAGAGTATTATTCATGAGTGTGAAGCGCATCACACTTATGAATAAGAGGCTAGAAGATGCTTAGGAACATTCCCTTCTTTCATTACTGTTTAGTCATGCTTAGAGTTCGTACTCTATGAAATCCTTTCTTCTAACCCTTCTCTTGTGATTGTTGGAAAATGAATACAAGAAGGGCAAACTTAAGAAGAAGGGTAGAAGAGATGGTGAATGATGAGGGAGTTCCTCCCCAAGGTCCTCAAGATACTCACGGGCCTGAAGTTCCTCAAGTTCCTAATGATGAAGGAGCTATGACTAATGTGGAGATAAAGGCGGCTCTCTAAACATTGACTCAAGTCATGACGGCGCAAGCACAAGCCGTAACAACTCAAGCTCAAGCCATGACGGCTCATGTAAATAAGGAAGTCGGGCCCCTTGATAATCCTAATGCAAGCACCAAGCCTTCAAGGTTAAGAGACTTTACTAGGATGAACCCTCATATCTTCTTGGCTTCCAAGGTGAATGAGGACCCACAAGAGTTTTTGGAAGGGGTCTACAAGATAGTGGAGGCTATGGGGGTCACCTCTATTGAGAAAGTCGAGTTGGCCAGGTATCAATTGAAAGACGTGGCCCAAGTGTGGTACACACAATGGAAGGACAATAGGGCTATAAGAGTGGGTCCCATAAGTTGGGAGGTATTCAAGAAGGCCTTTCTTGATAGATTTTTCCCCCGTGAGAAGAGGGAAGCCAAAGTTGAGGAATTCATCAACCTTTACCAAGGAGATATTAGTGTCCAAGAATACTCCTTGAAATTCACTAAGTTGTTCAAATATGCCCCCTGTTTGGTGTCTAACCCAAGAGATGAAATGAGTCATTTTTTCACCAGTGTGTCCGATGCTATTGAAGAGGAGTGTTGAGCGGCAATGCTCTATGAAAACATGGATATCTCAAGGATAATGGTCCATCCTCAACAAGTTGAGGAATCAAGGCTTAGGAAGAAGAGTAGAGAGGTGAAGAGGCCAAGGCCCAATGATGGAAATTCTTCTAAGGGTAAGTTTGAGGGTCAAAGTGGACCAAGGTTCAAGAAGAGGTTTTCCAACCAAGGCTCCTCCAATGCTCTAAGACCCAACAAAGATAGGGTGTCTAACCCTAAGCCTTAAGGTGGCAATAGGGGTGGACCTTCCATGGATAGACCTACATGTGCCAAGTGTGGAAAGAGACATGAAGGGAAATGTCCTGCCGGAATGGGTGTGTGCTATGGGTGTGGCAAAAGTGGGCATCAATTGAAAGATTGTCCAACTTATGCGGCCAAAGGAAAAAAGGGTAACCAAGCTACACCAAGTGGTCCTAATGTCGATGCTCCCAAGAAGAATCGCTTCTATGCTCTCCAATCTAGAAGTGATCAAGAGGGGTCCCCGGATGTTGTTACCGGTATGTTACAAGTATTTTCAATTGATGTTTATGCATTATTAGACCCTGGTGCCACTCTATCATTTGTTACTCCTGTTGTGGAAATAAAATTTGAGGTACCTCCCGAAGAGTTAAAAGAACCTTTTTCCGTGTCTACCCCGGTAGGTGATTCGGTTGTAGCTAAAAGAGTTTATAGGAGATGTCCTATCTCTTTGTCTCATAGAGTCACTTTGGTAGATTTGGTTGAATTAGATATGTTGGACTTTGATGTCATTTTGGGGATGGATTGGCTTCATGCTTGTTTTGCTTCCATTGATTGTAGAACTCGGGTAGTAAAGTTTCAATTTCCAAATGAGCCCATTTTAGAATGGAAGGGGGGAAATTCAATCCCTAGAGGTCATCACTTAGTCAACCGGACCAACGGGGCAAATTCTAGGTGTCATCACACATGGTTCACAGTAAGTTCATCACACAAGGCATTGACACCAATGTCAAACAAGACTCCACACTTTCGCTAGTGTGCAATGTTCATCACAAGAGACTTAATTTGATAATTGGCTAGTCACAACGAGATGCAAAAAGTTCACATATTTTCTATGCAACTTCATCTGGCCTCATCGTAGCCGCACATTCATTTTTGTTCGATTATGAGCACTATTCAAGTCATCAGTATTGATCAAGACCGATACTCAAATTTGCAAGAGAACAACTACATAGGGTCCAAGAACACATAGGAATTCATTGACCAAGTGTTACCCCCCACCGAAAGCATTCAACATTGTCCCCAATGTGATTATAGAATAGACAGTACTGCAAAAGAAACAAAAAGAAAAATAAAACGATAAAGGAAATATAACAAATAAAGATAAAATTCTAGTATGTAAACATGCAGAGCGAGGTAACAAGGAATCTTCACTAAGTGCCCAGTAGGCGAGATAATAAACCAATTTCGGAATGATTTGGCGATGCTCCCAATGAGCGAAATCTCTCCTTTATTTCTAGTGTGTGACACCTTCAGAATGGGCAAGTCGCAGAAGGTCGCCGAACAGATCAGCGACTCGTATACTAGACTTGGAACATCGCTGAACAATCACGGAGTTACGCTGCCAGCGCTGAAGTAGAAAGGGCGAGAAAAATCAGGTCGCCTAAGCACATCGGTGACTCGCCAAGTGATACAGGTCTCTCGCCAAATATTCCAAAATCTTAGCCCTTTCTTTGCTATCCATAAGGTGGGCTAGGTCTCACTCGTAGAATGGCTTCGACGAATCGCCGATTGCATCTTCCTCACACACATTATCCTTCACCTGGAAAATCAACACACATTATTTAAAACACTAATACTTGGGTTGCCTTTCAAGAAGCGCCTTGTTTAACGTCGTGGCACGATGTGGAAATGCTCTCAAGCATCTTCCAAGTACACCACCTCAATTAGAGAGATCTTTTGGCATTCGCCAAAGTACAACTTCAAATGTTGCCCATTCACCTTAAATGTAGGTCCTTCTTGCCCTTCGACCTCGATGGCACCATTTGTAAACACTAGTTTCACTCTAAATGGTCCTGACCTTTTGGACTTGAGCTTTCCTGGAAAGAGTCAAAGTCGAGAGTTGTATAGTAACACCCCATCTCCCACTCTGAATTCCCTTCTAAAGATTTTAGCGTCATGCCATTTATTCATCTTTTCCTTGTAAAGGGATGAGCTTTCGTAAGCTTTGAACCTGAATTCGTCCAACTCATTTAACTGCCTATTCTCTCATTTGAAGCCTTTGTCCAATCCAGATTTAGAGCCTTTAATGCCCACAATGCTTTGTGTTCCAATTCAACAGGTAGGTGGCAAGACTTACCAAAAACTAGTTGATATGAAGACATACCGATTGGTGTTTTATATGCGGTACGATATGCCCATAGTGCGTCATCAAGCTTTCGAGACCAATCAATTCTATTAGCATTCACTGTCTTAGCTAAGATGCTCTTGATATCACGGTTTGATACTTCAACTTGGCCACTTGTTTGGGGATGGTACGGAGTTGCTACTTTGTGTTTCACTCCATACTTACTCAATGCGGCTAAGAACCACTTATTGCAAAAGTGGGATCTACCATCACTAATGATAGCTCGAGGAGTACCAAATCTGGCAAAGATATAGCGTTTCAAGAATTGAACCACACTTTTCCCTTCATTGTTCAGAAGTTCAACAGCTTCCACCCATTTAGAAACATAATCTACAGCCACCAATATATACTTATTACTAAGTAATGAACTGACAAATGGACCCATGAAATTGATTCCCCAAACATCAAATAGTTCGACTTCTAAATTGGGGGTGAGGGGTAATTCGTGTCTTTTGGACACTCCACCTTGTTTTTGACATTGAGTGCACTTCTTAACAAATTAATGCACATCTTTGTAGAGGGATGGCCAGTAGTATCCACCTTGGAGAACTTTAGTAGTTGTACGCACCACTATGATGACCCCCAACCAGTGAAGCATGGCAAGCATGGAGAATTTCTATGGCTTCTTCTTCCAAAACACACCTTCTAATTATATGGTCTGCACACTCTCTGAATAAATACAGTTCACCCCAAAAGGACTTTTTAACATCGAACATGAACCTCTTTTGTTGGCAGAAGTTCAGTTCATCCGGCATTAATCCACACACTATGTAATTAGCAAAATCAGCATATCACGGAGGTTGTTTGAGAGTTATCGCGAACACTTGTTCATCGGGAAAAGAATCATTTATGTCAATCTCAATCTCGTCATTCTCTTTGCCTTCCAATCTTGATAAGTGATCAGCCACCTGATTTTCACAACCTCTTTTATCTTTGACCTCAAAGTCGAATTCTTGCAATAGTAGCACCCACCTTATCAATCGTGGTTTGCATCCTTCTTTGCCATTAGGTAACGTATTGCAACATGATCAGTGTGAACAACCACTTTAGTACCTAGCAGGTATGCCCAAAATTTCTCAAATGCATAGACCACCGCAAGCAACTCTTGTTCAGTAACTGTATAGTTACGTTGAGCACTGTTTAAAGTCTTGCTCACATAGTAAATTGGGTGAAATAATTTGTTGCATTTTTTCCCCAACACAACACCCAATACCGTTCTGCTTGCATCACATATTACTTCAAAAGATTCTGACCAATCAGGACTAATGATGACCGGGGTAGATACCAATTTCTCCTTCAGACACCTAAAAGCCACCATACAAGCATCATCAAAGTGAAATTTTACCTCTTTCTTTAAGAGTTTGCATAGCGGATGTGCAATCTTTGAGAAGTCTTTGATGGACCTCCGATAAAAACCGGCATGTCCCAAGAAACTACAAACCCCCTTTACCGAAATTGGTGATGGTAATTTCTCAATAACTTCAATCTTCGCTTTATCAACCTCTAGCCCCCTTTGCGACACTTTGTGACCAAGTACTATACCTTTTTTTTACCATGAAATGACATTTTCCCAATTGAGGACCAAGTTTGTCTCCACACATCTTTGGAGAACTTGTCCTAAGTGCTCTAAACACGCCTCAAAGGTGTCACCCACAACTGAGAAGTCATCCATAAATACCTTCATTGAATCCTTTACCATGTCAGCAAAAATAGATAGCATGCAATGTTGGAATGTTGCCGGAGCATTGCATAACCTAAATGGCATCCTTTTAAAGGCAAAAGTCCCATAAGGGCATGTGAAGGTGGTTTTCTCTTGGTCTTCCGGGGTAATGGAGATTTGGTTGTAAACGGAATACCCATCCAAAAAGTAATACCAACCCCTCTCTGAGAGTCAATCAAGCATTTGATCCATGAAAGGGATGTGAAACTGATCTTTTTACAGTCCATGAATTTAACTTTCGGTAGTCCATGCATATTCTCCATCCAGTCACCAGTCTCATAGATATAAGCTCCCCTTTTCATTTGGGACCACTGTGATACCTCCCTTTTTCGGTACACATTGTACCGGGCTTACCCATTTGCTATCCTCAATAGGGTAGATCACACCTGTGTCTAACAACTTTATTATCTCTTTTTTTACTACCTCTTGCATCGGTGGGTTCAATCTCCGCTGATGTTCAACTCTCGGTTTACACTCACTATTAAGCTAAATTTTGTGAGTGCAAATAGCGGGAGGCTTGCCTACTATGTCATCGATCATCCAACCTATAGCTTTAATATGCTCTCTCAACACCTCAAGGAACAATTTTATCTGCCATTCAAGAAAGTCAACTGCAATAATTACCAGTAAGGTGTTATTTGTCCCCAAAAAGGCATATCGGAGGTGGGAGGGAAGTACTTTCAACTCCAAGTTTGGTGGTTCTTCTGGTGATGGATTTGCGGGAGGACTTTCTCGATTCTTTAGATCGATGTCCAACTTCAATGGAGTCTTTGAATACCCCTCCCCCCAAACCTGAAAGAGCAGCTACAACCTCTTTATAGCCTTGAATTTCAAATTCATCATAGTTAGCAAGCACAGCTTCAAGTGGCTCATTCATACACATCAAATGGCTCATACTAGCTACCGCCTCATCAATAACATCAAATGTGGAGACCACGTGAATATCGCTTGGGTGTTTCACTGACTTACAGACATTGAAGGTCACTTCATCTTCATTCACCCTAAACTTCAATTCTCCGCTTTCAACATCCACCAATGCTCTCCCGGTTGACAAGAATGGTCTTCCCAAAATAATGGGAATTTCAGCATCTATTTCACAATCGAGAATAACAAAATCATCCGAAAAAATGAATCGATCAACCTTTACCAAGATGTCATATAGTATCCTCACGGGTGTTTGATGGATCGGTCTGCCATCTAGAGTCTCATTGTGGTGGCTTTCGGTTCCCCCAACCCAAGTTGTTTATAGATCGCATATGGCATTAAGTTGATGCTTGCTCCCAAATCGCATAAAGCTTTAGCAAATTGGAGCATACCAATGGTGCAAGGGATGGTGAATGCTTCGGGATCTTCTCTCTTTTTTATCCGCTCCTTAGTCATAATTGCACTACAACTATGGGAAACTTCGATTGTCTCAAAGTCCAAGCTCCTCTTCTTTGTAACTAACTCTTTCATGAACTTGGCATATCCCGACATTTCTAACAATGCTTCCACAAGGGGGGGATTAATTGATAATGTCTTGAACACCGATAAGAACTTCTTGAAATTTTCATCCTCATTCTTCTTCTTTAGACGTTGGGAAATGGGGGAGGTATTTTGGGTAAAGGTCGCATAACTTTTGGGATTAGAATGTGTTGCTCCATTTCCCCTTGTGGTTATTTGGCAATGCTTTGATGGATAGGTGTCTCTTCTTCCTCCCTTCCTTTATCTTCTTCATGCTTTTGAGCTCCTTCATTGACCGTCACATTACCTATTGCTACCTTTCCACTACGAGTAACCACAACCAGCCCTCTATCCTTATCTTTCATTGTCATATTTGGTTTCAATTGTGCTGACAATAAACTCAACTGACCTTCAAGTATCTTGATTGCATCTGCATGAGAGTTCACTTTACTATTCAATGATGAAAAACCATCTTTCATCCCCTTCAACAAATCATCGACTTTATCAAGTATGCGTGACAACAAATCATTCACCTGGAGACTACTTGCACTCCCTTTCGATTTTGGGCTCTCACTCGAGTGGGTGTGGTTCTCTTCATGGTCATCTTCCTTTCTCCAATAATCACTTTGCTCAGCCCAATCTTGATAGTATCTCCTTTGCTCTTCTCCCTTATGATAGTTCCAACTTTGATTCTCACCCCATTGTAGATAGCGTGCGTGGAAACCCTCCTCGTATCTCTTGGGGTTCCAACCTTGATTCTCCCCCGACCTTAAGTAACTGGAAGAAGAACCTTCCTCAACTCTAAACACTCCACATGTCCCCTTCATATGCTCTTGTAGAAATTCCATTTTGGTCAACATCTTCTTGATGTTTTCATCCCTCTCTCTCTCTTTATCAAGTTGTTCTTGTGTCAATCTAAAACAAAATGGAGAGACTTGATCCTCTTGGGTCTAAAAGCAAACTTTTGGGTGGAATATTCACATTATGTAGAATATCTTCACTCTCAATAGTTACATACAAGTCTATAGAACATAGAAAGGCGGGATGCCCATGACGTGTACGTGTCGGATGAACCAAGTCCTCATTGAATTTTATTTTTCCATTAGATGGGGCTCGCACATGTTCTGTAGTACCCCCCGTGAATACTCCTCCGGTATGAAAAGTTCGTAATGTTAATTGAGTACCCGGTTCTCCAATCGATTGACCTACAATAATACCTACAGCTTCCCCCAATTCAACCAGGTCGCCATGAGTAGGACTACGGCCATAACATAATCGACAAATCCAAGATGTACTCCTACAAGTAAAGGGAGTTCGAATAGAGATTGGTTGTGCCCGAAAGGTTATGTACCATGCTTTATTTATTTTAGTCATGTCATCAAGAAGAAACAAAGCCACCTCAAATGATTGCAACATTATTCCCCCTCGTACCAATTGATCAGCCACTCCTTTATTAACCGAATCAAGACTCCGGTAAAAATATTGGAGTAGCAAGTTGTTTGGTAGCCCATGAGTTGGGCATTTAAGTAGGAGTTTCTTAAACCTCACCCACGTTTCATGGATGGGTTCTCCTTCCCATCGCTTGAAACCTTGAATATCGTCTCTAAGTTTCATCATCCTTGATGGAGGAAAGAACCTTGTATTGAATGCTATCATCAACTCCTCCCATGATGTGATGGAATTGTTTGGCAATTCGGCTAACCACTTGCTAGCCTCCCCTGTTAAGGATAGGAAAATAACTGAAGCCGAATTGACTCTTGTGACACATTCTTGAATGAAAATGGGCTGCCACCTCTGTAAAATTTCTTACATGTTCATGCGGGTCTTCGTGCTCTATCCCTCCATATAGTCCCCTCATTTGGAGGAGATGAAGAATTGTGCTAGTGGCTTCAAATATATCATTTCCATCAGCTTGTGGTATGCAAATTGCTCTCATTTCACCTGCAAGAGATAGGTTGTAAACACTATTAATATTGTCACGACCCAAGCCTAGGGCCTAGACGTGACATGGCGAATGAGGAACCCGAAGGAACCCCAAACAAGCCTCTCAAACTTGTCATCACACTTCATCGATCGCGGACGTACATTCAACATTAATTAACGGGAAATAGGGAC
>JAJOOR010020196.1:0-20673 GCA_036250505.1 Solanum acaule | reverse complement strand
AGAGTGATAAGCAACCATACCTTAGTTGATTCCTTGAGAATCAATGGAGAAACTCCAAGCAATTTGGGAAAGAACCTTGAAACCCTAGCTCCAATGTATTCTTCTTCTTCTAAGGTTTTTAGAGAGAGAGTTTAGAGAGAAGTGGGAGAGTTTTGACTTCTATTGGGTGTTGTGTATAATGACCAAAACTTATGAATTTAGACTTAAAAACCAATATATAATTAACCTCTAAAATACCCAAAACACCCCTACTTAAATAGGACTTAAAAGGAAAAGTCCCAAAACTCCTCATTTAAATGGTCCCCATCAGGGACCACGGCCACCCTTCATGGGTCATGAAAGTTCACCACGGGCCGTGGTGCTACCTGTGGTGTTGGAGGCAGTAGCTCCCCTTCCGTGCACAAGCCAACACTTGGCCAAGGCAAGACCACAGAGCCTCCCACGATCCGTGGTCATGACCACGGTCCGTGGTGATGGCCTTGGTCATGACTTGGCCTTGTGGAGGCAAGGCCTTCAAGCCTTGGTGCCAAGTGATGTTCACGAGGCCCCTTCTCCCTCGTCAAGTGCACCACGGCCCATAGTGGTGCCCGTGGTGCCTTGGGCAGTAACTACCCTAACAACCCCCAACTCCCTAAAAACCAAAGGAGCCCCACGCCCACCTTCACGAGCCGTGAAGTGGACCACGACTCGTGATCCCTCTCGTGAAGGGTGAGGCAGTGTCTAGGACACTTGGAGGTTCCTCTCCCTTGACCAAGGAAACTCCATGAAGCCTCCCACGGTCCGTGGTCATGACCACGAGCCGTGGTGATGGCCGTGGAGTTTGAGGCAGTAGATCCAAGTTTGGGGCATCCTTGGCCTTAGGCCTTGGCTTGCCCCTTTTGCTTGGCACTCCTCCCTTAGGCTTTAACTCATAGACCACCCTAGCACACCTAGATGGTCTACTAACTTAGGGGAATTCATTTTATACCTCATTGACACTACATTTAGGCTCTAGTTCAACCTACGAAATTTCTAGGGTGTTACAATAATATTATATCTAGAATTCTACATTAGACATGGATATCATTGTGACTCAAGTGATCTTATCACTTCATACATTCAAGCATTCATTAGGTAGGCTAGGTAAGTATTGATGAGTCCACAAATTGGACTCATTTAGGGCTATATTTTGATAGAATTAGTGTCCTCAAATGTATATTTTGTCTCAATATTTGATGAAAACCCTTAAGTTTCAGGTATTTGGAGTTTGAGGGAAATCATGGACACTACTTAACAAAAAGGAACAAAGGCAGCTGAAAGAACGAAGAAATGAAGATCTGAGAATCACCGAACCCATTCAACGAGTAGCCAAAAGGTCTTACCTCGCCTTTTGTTCCAGTGTGCTGAGACCTGAAGGAAAAGATCAAATCGACGGTGAAATGGAGCATTCGGTGTGTCGCCGAGCAGTTCCACAAAGCAGTACTATGTCGCCTAATGATCCAAAATACGACGATGCTGAAGGATAGAGTAAGACGACGATGAAACCTACCAAAGGGAGGATCGACGAGTTGATCGACGATCTCGACTAACGGTGCCGAATGATCCGCTGAAGCACAAATTTTTGAAAACTATAAATACTCATTGAGAGTTGTAGCTTAACATCAAATTTTTAATATATAATTTTGAGTTCTAAGTTTGGAGAGGGTTTTGAAGAACTTGAAGATTCAAAGGGTTTCAACTCCAAGAATTTGGACTTGGGTCTTGTGGATTCTTCACTCTTGGCTTGTTTTGAGACTTAAATCTTCATACCCATTTGAATGCAAACTCATATTGGTATAAATTTCTTTCTCTTTTACATGTCTAACTAAAACCCCAATTCTTGGGGTGTGATTTTGTGAATATGGGTTAGATTATCTGTTGGGTCTTGCTTGTTGATGATTTATTTGTTGTTTAGATGTGATTTCCTTTAGTAGTTGTGGTGGAGCTTAATGAAATTATAGTTGCAAATACGATTTCACCTTTGTGTTTTTGGCTTGCTCGAGAGAGAGGTCGTAAAACTAAGACTACTAAATTGATGGCTGGTGGGATTGGGTCGACATGAGGTTCAACTTGAGAGAGTGAACCCTAGTCCTTCTCCCACACACTCAGCTCGAGAGAGTGAGTGGGCTAAGGTGGAGGCTATTTTTTATGCGGCAACTCGGTGTTCGAGAGAAATCGAATTGATTCGGGATAAGTTGCTCGAGAGAGAATTTACCCCCACTATAGTCTAGCCTAGTCACAAATATTCAACATATTTATTATCAAAAGCATGTACCCGATAGTTTAGTTTATCCTGTATTCCTATCACATCCCAAGAACCCTATTCCCTTGATTAGTACTCTTTGCATTTTTGTTGTCTTTGTTTACTTTTGACAAACCCCCATTGATAATTGACGCTTGTGTCACCCCTTATATTTAACATGTTTATATTCAAAAATTCTTTTAGCTATGACTAATTAGAACTAAATTTTATTTTTCTATTAATTCTCAAGCCCACTCCCTTGGGACTTGACCCCAACCTTTGGTTGGGTTACTTTACTATTGTACGATCGAAGACACTTGCATTGGAAGTTGTGTCTTAATTATGCAAACATCAAAATGGTGTCGTTGTCGGGGAGTGGTGTTATTTGAGAATTTGTAGTTAAGTAAAAATTTTGTTCTTCTTAGTTGTAGTTCACTTACTTAATTTTCAGTTTTGTTTCGCATGCTTGTGCTAACAATAGGAGAGATGAGTGTGGTTAATGACTATGAACCAATAGAGCACCTCTCGGTGGAAGTGATGAGGTTCAGGGATAGCGTCCTGACCTTCAAATAGATGGAAGGTGAACATTCCATGAGTCGTGGATGAGGTTTAAAGCATTGTTGATGCAATGCCCAACTTATGAAATTCTCGATCTAGTTCTACTGGAATGCTTCTATAGGAGTCTTAATCTTGGAAATAGAGGATTAATCGATTGACTTGTCCCGGGTGGTCTTGAGAGATACCCTTATGAGACCGCAGCTAAACTCCTTGACCTTGTGGCCAAAACCAACAAGGATACTGAGAAGGACCAGCAATTAATCATTTTGCTGGGTAAGATGAATAACTTGACCCAAAAGGTCGAGGAACTGGAGGTGATGTCCAAAAAGAAGAGCAAATGCATACCACCTACCGAGCAGGGAAGATCTATCGACAATGAAAATAGACGTATCAAGGATACATTATTAATCATTCTCCAAAAGCTAAATGAGCAAGATAGAGTGTTAGAGGAAATTAGAGAAAATGTAGAAGTGCTAACTCAGATGAGTAGTTCTCACTCTAGATCTATCAAGCTAATGGAAACTCTCTTGGGTCATGTATTGCCTCAGCTCCATCCAAATGAACAATTGGGATCACCTAGTTGCACTAGGTTCAACCCCAAAATTGAGGTTTGAAGGTGGACTTGAGTAGTGCCACGACGTTAACTAAGGCATTGTTTGGGAGGCAACCTAAAACCATTTATTGCTTTATTTTTCTTTGATAAAATAATGGTGTGTTGATTTTGTAGGTTAAAATGAGGAAAGTGTTGAAAAGTGCAGGTTGGCAAGCTGAAGATCCAGTTGGCGAATCGCGAAAATGGTTGGCGATCCCGCTATTGTCCGCCGTTTGGACCTCTACATAAACTGAAGGCCCCGTAAAACTTAGCGAGGCAAGTGACTAATTGGTGTGTCACCGAGTGGTTCAGTGATCTTGACTAATGTCGCCGAATGGGCAATAATTGGACAGTTTTAAAGGCCAATGATTTCAAAGTTTGAAAAATTTTCATTTTCCACTCGATTTCAACTTTCGCAAATCTGCACCTAGTAAGTAATTTTTATTATCTTTGCATTCCTGGTATTTTAGTCGTCGATTGGTGTTTGAGCTTGGGATTACATTGCCTCCTAGCATTTCAAAGTACTTCGATCAGCATAAAAGGTTGATTTTCTCGAACCCCGAGGCAACTTTGAAAATTTTGTTCTCTTATGCAATTGGGCTTATAGAATTGATGTGTGCTGGGCCTCTCTGATAGATTTAAATTGTTGAAATGTCGAATTTGATTTTTAAATCTTGCCCATCTTATCTTGATTTTTGTACTCCCTTTTTGTTGCCCGTAAAAATGAGTTAAATCTTGTGGGGTTGTGCGTGCGTGGTATTTATCATGATTAAGTGTTATGGGTCTGAGCTTAATTGTACTAGTGCATGTTTAATTTTTTTTTTGGGGGTTGCGGGTTGAAGTCGAGAAGATAGGTGGGAAATAGGCACATTGGGCCGTTTGACGAGTTAGGTCGAGCTCGCCAAACCACTCAGCGGTTCACCTAATGACCCCATCTCGCCTTTAATTTCATGCTACTTGTGATATTGGTTCTGTAACTTTTGGCGAGAAGTCTTTGATCACCAAAAGCATTCGGCGACTTGTCGAAAGTCTCCTTGATCGCCTTTTGTCTGCACCCCTGAACGTTTATTGCACTGTATCTTTTGGTGGATAAAACCCTGCTCGCCAAAGCAACTTGGCGATTCGCTGATCTATTCGGCGAGTTAATCTGCAATTGTGTCCCTATGAATTTGAAGTAGTTGTTTTAACGTCTTCCCAATTCTTTGCAAAAATGGCTAGATCTAAAGTTACAGGAAGAAGCAGGCCACCCCAAGGTAAAATAAAAGGGATTACTATCAACGAGGATGCAACTGCATCCAGAAGGAAGGTTGCTTAACTTTCCACAACTGGTGGGAAATGCAAGGGCAAACACACGACCCTTGAATTATCAGATGCAAACACTGACAGTGATGACTTTTATAGAAATGACCCCAACCAATCTGAAAGTGAAGGTGTGGGTTCTGATGAGGATGATCTGTTAATAACACAGATGGCTGAGCGGCGAACTAAAAAGGTAAATGATCCATCTAGGGTCAAGACTTCCCAGCCTACCACTGCTACAACTCCAGTTCCAGAGCAGTCAATGGTATTAGCGCCCCCAGTACAGGGTCATCTGCCTAAGTCAATGAATTGAGTAAAAGCTGATAGGCTGAGGACAATTCTGGAGGAAAAGCGTTTGTCCATAGACGGGGTTATAGACAGGTACCCAGAGATAATGGAGTGCCTGAGATACCATAAGTTACAAATCTTCACCAAGCCTTGTGGCCCTTATATTCCAAACTGGGTAAGAGAGTTCTACAGTGCATATAGTGCACTAATACCCCAGAAAAAGCAGCTAGCAGCTGCCTTCAAAGAAGTGGACTATGTGGTTGTTAGAGGCAGGAAGATGAAGTGTGACAGTGAGGCAATCAACGCAGTCTTGGGCATGTCTACGAATATTGGGGAAAATTGCCAACACTTGATCAGAACAAAAAAGTTGGATGAGATGAAAAAGTGGTTAGCCCCACTAATTTCAGATGAGACTCCGAAGTGGTTGGTAGAAGGAGTTCCGATTGAAAAGAAAGAACTAAACATAACATCAAGGTTCTGGTTCGGTTTTATCAGCAGTATGATCATGCCGTCCCAGAATGAGTCGATCATTCGCCTTGCCAAGACAGCTTACCTGGGTTGCATCATAGAGGATACTCGGATAAACTTGGGTACAATCATTACTTCAAAGACACTCATGCGTGCAAGGCAGAGCCAAACCTCACTTCCATTCCCAGTATTGATCACATAATTGTGCAAACAAGCTCGGGTACCTTGGGATTCCAAGAATGATGTGGAAGTGATGCCCACAGCCTCTATTGATATCCGGAGGATCGAATCCGAGTACCTTAAGGATCAAATAGAAAGGAAGAAGGCAACATCGGTGGAGTTAGTAAACACAGAATCATCACCTGTAGAGGCACCTCTGCCTACTCCGGCCCTTGGGCCTTCACGTATATCCATTACCACTATTACTCCTGCTGATACTCTAGGTTCTTCTACTGCTGCACGATCTCCCAGACTGTTGCTGCTGTATCTCGGCCTCCACTCACCCAAGCTTCCCTACCCCGGATGGGATAGCTGGCCCTTTCTACTGATTGTCGGGCTGCCAGTTAAAGGCCTTTGTTCCAAGCATGATCCAAATTGCCCTAGCTGATGCTGTGACACCTCTGAATACTACCATTGATGCCCTAGCGGCCAAAATAGCGGTGTGTGAGCACAACCAAAGGGTCACAGATGAGGTGACGGCTTTAAAAGCTGCCATTGCTGAGCTGCGAAAAGATGTAGACTACCTGATCCATCGATGTGTCCATGGTCTTTGGAACAGTGGAAATTCCAGACGTGCCTGAGATGCCTCAGACCACCACTGGACATGGGGTTAGAGCGGAGCAGACATCCGATCTTGAGTTAGAAGTAGAGACTGATGAAGAGATGCATGAGGAGACTGAGGGAGCTGCAGATGAAGACCTGACCGAGACGGAAACAATTATGATAGATGCTGTTGTGCAAGCTTCCTTAGCACCTGTTGCTGGATCCAGTGGAGCTGGTCCTTCTGGAGTCACTCCGGGCACTGAAGCCCAGACAGATGGAGCGACCGATTAGCCAGGATCACCTCTTTACCTCCCTCTCTGTCTTTCTTTATTTTACATTTCAGATTCCGTGTTATTTGCATTTAAGGACAAATGTTTTTATTTGTAGTGGGGTGAGGCCCACCTTTGTGTGCTATTGATGTCCGTGCTTTGTTTATATTTGTGCTTTGTGCTTAAATTGTGTTTACACTGCTTTCTGTTGATGTTTGAGCTTGTGGCTCCTTTTATTTTAGATTGCAAAATGATTTTGACCCATCCGAATATTTTTGCCTCCTCTCGTGTGCTAAATGTGGCTGTTCTTTTGTAAAATTTAAGTCTCGGTTCCGATCAATACCGATGACTTGAATAGTGCTCTCAATCGAACGAACATGAATGCGCGGCTACGATGAGGCCAAATGAAGTTGCATAGACAATATGTGAACTCTTTGCATCTCGTTATGACTAGCCAAGTATCGAATTGAGTATCTTGTGATGATCATTGCACACTAGCGAAAGTGTGGAGTCTTGTTTGACTGTAGTGTCAATGCCTAGTTTGATGAGCTTACTTTGAACCATGCATGATAGATCCTAGAATTTGCCCCGTTGGTCCGATCGACTAAGTAAGGCTATCTCTTGATATGATATTAGGCAACTTTAAAGAGTGTGAGCCAATTTGACAAATACCTCTTTTGTGACCAACCTTGTGAGTGTGTGAACTTCTATTGAACACCCCTTGAACCTTACCTTTCTTTGGAAGAAACATGATGAAATCATAACATTTCTTTATCCATTAACCATAATCCTCATGAAGTTGTGGTCAGTTGAATAGCCAACTTTGGCCAAAAGCCTAAGTTGGGGGTATGGTGAAAAGAAAGGTAAATCAAGAAGTGTAAGAAAGTCCCTCTTACCCATGGTTTTGAGAAAAATGGAACCCCTCCATATATATATAAAAAAAATGAAAAAGAAAGTTGTAGAATAAAGTACAAAAGAAATGGGGTTTCCAAACAATCCATGGAAAGTGAATAATAGGAGTGCTTATGAGCACTAAAGAGAATGATGAAGAAAAATGAAAGGAAGTGTTGTGAGCACCACATTTCATGAGGATGAAAGTCACTGAACCTAAATGACCATACCTTTGCACTCAGCCCCATTACAAGCAATTAAAAGACCTTTTTGATCTTGAGTGAGCTGAAACAAATGTTGATCGGAAAATACGGGCAAACCTATGGGTTAAAGCATGCATTGTGTTCTTCCTTGTGAGAGTGAGCGTTGCATTTGAATTCCAGAACTTTAAATGATTAAACCTTTGTGTGTGAATATGGAATCATTCCTTGTGTGAGGGAATTTGAACACTTTGGTTGAGCTTGAACTTGCATTTGAAGCAAGTATGAGATTCTTTGATATTGGTGAGTCACAACTTGAATCTTTGAGTGCACATTTGATCTTTGCATAAGTAACTTGAGTCTTGTTGTGTGCATTCATAATTGAGTCTTATGTAGCACTATTCGAGACCTCCTTTTTGAACGGCTGAGCTTGAGTTTGCTTGAGGACAAGCAAACATTTAAGTTGGGGGTGTTGATGAGTCCACAAATTGGACTCATTTAGGGCTATATTTTGATAGAATTAGTGTCCTCAAATGAACATTTTGTCTCAATATTTGATGAAAACCCTTAAGTTTAAGGTATTTGGAGTATGAGGGAAAGCATGGACACTACTTAGCAAAAAGGAACAAAGGCAGCTGAAAGAACGAAGAAATGAAGATCTGAGAATCGCCGAACCCATTCGGTGAGTCGCCAAAAGTTCTTACCTCGCCTTTTGTTTTAGTGTGCTGAGACCTGAAGGAAAAGATCAAATCGGCGGTGAAATAGAGCAGTCGGCGTGTTACCGAGCTGTTCCGTGAAGCAGTACTATGTCGCCCAATGATCCAAAAGACGACGATACTGAAGGATAGAGCAAGACGGCGATGAAACCTACCAAAGGGCGGATCGCCGAGTTGATCAGCGATCTCGACTAACGGCCCCGAACGATCCTCTGCAACATAGATTTTTGAAAACTATAAATACTCGTTGAGAGTTGTAGCTTAACATCAGATTTTTAATATAGAATTTTGAGTTCTATGTTTGGAGAAGGTTTTGAAGAACTTGAAGATTCAAAAGGTTTCAACTCCAAGAATTTGGACTTTGGTCTTGTGGATTCTTCTCTCATGGCTTGTTTTGAGACTTAAATCTTCATACCTATTTGAATGCAAACTCATATTGGTATAAATTTCTTTCTCTTTTACATGTCTAACTAAAACCCCAATTCTTGGGGTGTGATTTTGTGAATATGGGTTAGATCATCTGTTGGGTCTTGCTTGTTGATGATTTATTTGTTGTTTAGATGTGATTTCATTTAGTAGTTGTGGTGGAACTTAATGATATTGTAGTTGCAAATACGATTTCACCTTTGTGTTTTCGGCTTGCTCGAGAGAGAGGTCGTAAAACTAAGACTACTAAATTGATGGCCGGTGGGATTGGGTCGACATGATGTTCAGCTCGAGAGAGTGAACCATAGTCCTTCTCCCACACACTCAGCTCGAGAGAGTGAGTGGGCTAAGGTGGAGGTTGTTCTTCATGCGGCAACTCGGTGTTTGAGAGAAACCGAGTTGATTCGGGGTAATTTGCTCGAGAGAGAATTTACCCCCACTATAGTCTAGCCTAGTCACAAATGTTCAACAGATTTATTATCAAAAGCATGTACCCAATAGTTTAGTTTATCCCGTATTCCTATCACATCCCAAAAACCCTATCTCCTTGATTAGTACTCTTTGAATTTTTGTTGTCTTTGTTTAATTGTGACATACTCCTATTGATAATTAACGCTTGCGTCACCCCTTAGATTTAATATGTTTATATTCGAAAATGTTTTTAGCTATGACTAATTAGAACTAAATTTTATTTTTTTGTTAATTCTCAAGCCCACTCCCTTGGGACTCGACCCCAACCCTTGGTTGAGTTACGTTACTATTGTACGATCGTAGACACTTGCATTGGAATTTGTGTCTTGATTACACAAACATCAAGTATAGGCCTTTCACCACAATTCTACATTTTAGACTTCTATTCTCATGTAGACTTTACTCTCAAAGCCTCACATACAAAATTCATCACCTTAACTTTACTCTCAAAACCCTAGTGATCAACATTCATGACTACAAGCCTTACATTCGAAGCTTTACTTCTACAATCATCATTCATACCTAGATTTCAAGGCATTCTAATCACATTCTTCATTATTAGGTGATTCTAGTCATAATTCATCATGTAAGTTCAATCTTAAGCCTTGCTAGTCAAGATCCATCATATTCACATTATTCTAATTCAATTCATATATATATGTTTCTAGTCTTATACAATTACTACTCATAGATTAATTCTAGAAGATCACCTATGAATCATCAAGTTCACCTTTCATGGCATAAACCCACATAGTATCAATTCTATCAATTAGACTAGGGTTAACCATGAAAATCACATAAATTCATCATAATATCATAATTCAATGCTAAGTCAATCATAATTGGGTATTATCCACTCAATTGAAATCATAGCCATCACTACCCATACTGTAGGAAGAAACCCTAGCTAGAATTGGGTTTTGTCTTCACAATTGGGGGAAATCTAGGGGGGTCTATGGGTGGAAGAACCCATAGATGAATAAGCTAACATACCTAGATTCAATTCCCCTTCACAAGCTTGCAACAATGAAGTCTTGTTCTTGACCTAAGCTTCAAGCTCTATCTTCTTCTTCAAGTCTTGAGTTTTCTAGAGAGAGAAAAATTAGAGTATTTTGGGGTTTTCATTGGATTCTAGGGAGAATGATTTAATTGAGGGAAACTTGAGTCTAAAAAGCTTATATACTTTACTAGGGAAAGAATAGAACAATGTAGTATCAATTTAGGGAAAATAACTAAAGACTCCTAAGACTCCCACTTAAAAACAATAGATCTGCACGCTGAAGCTCGCCAAGGGCACTTGGCGACTCGCCAAATATGCCCTTAGCTCGCCTAATTTTACAGTGAGTCTACTTGGGGGCTGAGTCAACTTAGGCGGTGGGGGAGTCGACTTTGGCGACTCGCCGATCGGAATGGCGAGCTCGAGTTAGCTCACCTAAAGTTTCAGAATGCAGGACATGAGGGACCACACCAAAAGGCGAGGAGGTTCCACTTGGCAGATCACCAAGTCGACTCGGTGGATCGCCTAGTTGACTAAGAAATAAATATTTTGCCTTTTCTAAAATTGGTGTGTTACATTATCTCCCCCGTGGGAACATTCATCCTCGAATGACGATCTAGACACCTTACGGAATTAAAGATTCAAGACTAGCAGCCCATCATGCATGAAACATAAAAATAAGGCACAATTCAAAGGAGGAATCATCAACTCCATCTCAACATCCCCAATGCAACACAAGGAAGTAAGAACTACATCTAACAACCCATTATGCATGAAAATTGAACATTTCTCCAATTCATAGGAGGAACTACCTTCTCCAACTCAAAGCATGCTCAACATAATATCATGAAGTAAATTATGCAAATTCTCTCAAAAGCATACTAAAACATATTTGACAATTCATCTCATGAAGCATATAGGCAATTCATACTAAATGCATAACAACATGAGGAACACATAAATCATGAAAATTCATTTTCTTTCTAAACATGAATTTCTTCAAGTACATGCATAACATAAGGAGATCATGGAAACACATAAATCACACATAACTCCAAATCATGAAACAAGTCACTATGAACTTTTTGTCTCAAGCTAGAATAGCAATAGAAGAAAGAGTTGAGGATATCAGAACTCTCAACAATCTTGCTATCTAAGAATACCATCTCCCCCTTAGGAGTAAGCCTATACAAGCACTTCTAAACATCATTCATACTAAAGACAAATTCAAAGTCTAACATATCAAGTCACAAAAGACAAGTAATCCGGAATCTAATAAAGCATAAAACACATACCGGTAGAAACATTAGGAGGTCACTCTTGTTCACCTCTAGCTTGGAGAACTTAAGACATATTCTTCTTGGGAGCTTTCTCACCCAAACCAATTGGACCGGAGGAAGGGTAGGGTTGGGACCTACGACAACTATCCTCTTTATTTTTAGCAACCTTAGGGCAATGCCTTATCTTGTGGCCCAACTCACCACACCCAAAACAAACATTAGAACCCGCCAATCATTCACCATCATGCCTTCTATCACACTTACCACATCCCGTTAATAGAGTCTCACTACTATCATCTTGGGACTTAGGGTTAGACACCCTCTTTTGGTTGAGCTTAGGAGTACTTTAGGGACTTTGCCCGGGGATCTTTCGTCTAAACCTAGGACGACCATGTCCATCAGTCTCATCATCATAGGGCTTATCATCGTCCAATCTAGAACTCTTTTTCTCCCTAGCTTCTTTGTTGAGTTTTGACTCCTCAATTCGTTGGGGAAAACCATAAGA
The DNA here is from genome assembly GCA_036250505.1 of Solanum acaule. Taxonomy (NCBI): domain Eukaryota; kingdom Viridiplantae; phylum Streptophyta; class Magnoliopsida; order Solanales; family Solanaceae; genus Solanum; species Solanum acaule. The sequence goes on along the minus strand of JAJOOR010020196.1, from coordinate 8,691 downwards.
CGTGAGATATCCATATCATCAATAAGCATTGCCATACAACATTCTTTTTATACTAAGTCGGACACTCCTATCATGATGATTCATCCTTGCCCTTGAATCCTCCATTAAAGTTGGAGCATACTTGGAGAGTTGAGTAAACTTCAGAGAGTACTCTTGAACACTCATACTACCTTGCTTAAGGTTAATAAACTCTTGCATCTTAACCTCCCTCAACTCTAGGGGAAAGAACCTATCAAGGAATGCCTTCTCAAACACCTCCCCTTCTATGGTACCTGCTTCTACCGGTCTATTCTCTTTCCATTGACCATATCATATTTGAGCTACCCCTTTCAATTGGTAAGTGGCTAATTCCGCTTTCTCTACCAAAGTCACCCCCATGATATCAAGAATCTTATAAATCTCATCTATAAACTCCTTAGGATCTTCCTCCACTTTGAAGCCATGAAATTCCGGAGGTTTCATCTTAATAAACTTCCTCACTCTTATGGTTGCAAAATTCACATTAGGGTTGATCGGAGCTACGACCTCTCTATTGGCTTGAGCCGTCACGACTTGAGCCATCAATTGCATAACAGACCTAAATTCTGCATGAGTAACATTCTCCCCTATAGGGTCAATTGGAGCTTGAGGAGGATCTTGGGAAGGAACTTGGACAGGAACCTCTTGCTCCACATTTTCTTCCTCATTTCTCCTAGCATTTGCCCTTGTATTAGCCATACCCTGAAAAACCATAAGGCACAGATTAGGAGAAGGACCTACTAGAGCCAAACTCTATGGCACGACTTAGAGATTAAAGAAGTGAAGTTTCATAAACATCCAATAGCCTCCTATTCATAAATGTGGCACGCTTTATATTTCTGTACAAGACTCTACTAGATGTGGTTTGACACAATTCTACAACCATTCTAAACCTTGTGTTGTGATTACAAAGTTTGTCCGAAGGGGTCTCATACAAGCCCTTAGCATATCATAACATAAGATAATAGAAAAATAAGGAAATTTTAAACTTTTATCCATACAATCAAAGCCTTTTCATAAAAGCAAGCGGAAGTCTTTACTACACTTTGTCTCAAACCATCTAATACAACTTTAGAACAAAACTCTTGGGACATAGCCCATACAATAGTCTCAACATGAAAATAAAGACATAATGGAAATAGTGGGTTTTGTCCTCGAAGCTATGAGGACTCACCAAGTCTTCAACTCCTTGCTCCTTAGAAACCTATCCCTAAGAATGAAACTCAATCTCCAAACCCTACATTTGATAAGAATGTAGGCAAAGTATGTATTAGTACAAAATGTACTAAATATGGTGGCTAGCATAATATCATAAGAGTTAGTCAACACAAGTCATAATCCAATACTTCATGAAACATCAATTATAAGCATAAGAGACAATATCATAATAATAAGCAAAGTCTCCAACATAAGCATCATATAAGCATTATTCAACTCTTAGTCATTCATATCATGAAAGGACTATTCTCAAGTAACCTCAAAGCACACTTGTGCAATGCATGAATAACATCCCATTATACTATCCAAGCTAAGTATACATTTTTGGTCATCTTAATCATAGTATATATGCATAGACAAGTCTTAGCCTTTCATATCATAAGAGCACTATAATCCTTGGTAACCTCAAAGCATACTTGTGCAATGCATGAAGGGCATCCCATAATACCATTCACACTAACCATAACCTTGAAGTCACCCTATTCATATTCATCATTCATTTGGTCTTATTCTTAGCTTACTTCGTAACTAAGGGAGTCTCTCCCCTTTAGTCAATCATAACATAACAAAGAAGGCAACTATAACACAATCCTATCTAAGCATACATCATATAATAGAAACACTTCATAAGTCACCTCAAGGAAAGCTTGTACCATGTATGAACAAGACCCCATAATCCTACCCATGCTAAGCTAGACACTTTAGGTTCATCATTCATGTTTATCATCTCTTTACATCATAAAGACAAGGGGATTCACCACTAGTCATGCATGTATTGGAGGGGCCTATAAAGCTACAATCCAAACTAGCCATGCTCATGTTCATAAATGCAAGGGGAATCACCTCAAGACATACATGTTTAGTTCATCATGAAGGACAAGGGGAAACACCTCAAGCCACACATATCATGGAGTCATAGAGACAAGGGTACTCACGTCTAGTCATCCATACTAATGAATCATAGGTATTGTCCTCCATGTTCATTATTAATGGAATATAGGTATTCACCTCCATATTCATTATTAGTGGAATATATGTATTCGCCTCCATATTCATTTATATGTGTAATGTAGGTATTCACCTCCACATCATCACATAAGTATCATAGGTAATCGCCTTCATGATCAATATAAAGGCTAATGGGTAATCACCGCTTGCCTTCGGAGTCATACTTACATAAAGGGTAATCAACTCACACTCCCCATATCATGACATGGGTAATCACCTCATGTTTAACTAACTAGGAATAAGGGGACTCACCTCAAATTCCTATCATGTAAAGGCCTTGTAAGTGTAATCATCACAAGCCTCATCACATTTCATAGTCCTAGGACTTAGACTCATTTTAGGTGAGAAAACCTTTCAACCTAGAATCATTCTATGTGAGGGAACCTTTCATGTCATATCATATTTAGGCATAATATAATATCTAGAATTCTACATTAGACATGGATATCATCGTGACTCAAGTTATCTTATCACTTCATACATTCAAGCATTCATGAGGTAGGCTAGGTGAGTATAGGCCTTTCACCACAAGCTACCTTTTAGACTTTTATTCTCATATAAACTTTACTCTCAAAGCCTCACATACATAATTCATCACATTGGCTCTACTCTCAAAACCCTAGTGTTCAACATTCATGACTACAAGCCTTACATTCAAAGCTTTACTTGTACAATCATCATTCATATCTAGATTTCAAGTCATTCTAATCACATTCTTCATTATTAGGTGATTCTAGTCATAATTCATCATGTAAGTTCAATCTTAAGCCTTACTAGTCAAGATCCATCATATTCATATTATTCTAATTCAATTCATGTATATATGTTTGTAGTCTTAGACAATTACTACTCATATCATTAATTCTAGAAGATCACCCATGAATCCTCAAGTTTACCTTTCATGGCATAAACCCACACGTATCAATTCTATCTATTAGACTAGGGTTAACCATGAAAATCACATAAATTCATCATAATATCATAATTCAATGCTAAATCAATCATAATTGGGTATTATCCACTCAATTGGAATCATACCCGTCACTACCCACATTGTAGGAAGAAACTCTAGCTAGAAATGGGTTTTGTCTTCACAATTGGGGGAGATCTAGGGGGGATCTATGGGTGGAAGAACCCATAGATGAATAAGCTAACATACCTTGATTCAAAGCCCTTACAGAAGCTTGCAATAATGAAGTCTTGTTCTTGACCTAAGCTTTAAGCTCTATCTTCTACTTCAAGTCTTGAGTTTTCTAGAGAGAGAAATGTTTGAGTGGAGAGTATTTTGGGGTTTTCATTGGATTCTAGGGAGAATGATTTAATTGAGGGAAACTTGAGTCTAAAAGCTTATATACTTTACTAGGAAAAGAATAGACAATGTAGTATCAAATTAGGGAAAATAACTAAAGACTCCTAAGACTCCCACTTAAAAACAACATATTTGCACGCTAAAGCTCGACTAGGGCACTTGGTGACTCGCCAAATATCCCCTCAGCTCGCCTAATTTTTACAGTGAGTCGACTTGGGGCTTGAGTCAACTTAGGCGATGGGGGAGTTGACTTTGGTGACTCGCCGATCGGAACGACGCTCCCGACTTAGCTTGCCTAAAGTTTCAGAATACAGGACATGAGGGACCAAGCTAAAAGGCAAGGAGGTTCCACTTGATGGATCACCATGTCAACTCGGTGGATTGCCTAGTCGACTAAGAAATGAATATTTTTCCTTTTCTAAATCCAGGGTGTTACAACCATAGGTTATTATATGTAACATGTCACGACCCAAGAGTACCCCCTAGACGTAACAAGGCACATAGAACCCCGATAGGCCCCATGTAAGCCACTTAGCATATCACAACATAAGCGTAAAAACGCATTTCAAGTCCAAAATTTCCATAAAGGAAAGCAGAAATCTAGACTTGTCTCAATTAGCCATCTTTTATAATACTTGAATCAAAGAGGGTCACAGCCCATACAACATAATCTGAAAGTCAAATACAAGAATGAAACTACTAAATGAAGATCTTCATCCTCAAATCATGAGGACTCACCAATATGCAAGGAGAAATGAGCAAATCCAAGCTTTAGCCACAATGGGGACCACCTTGAAAACAAGACCCTACACTTGGGGAAAATGTAGGAAAATATGGGTCAGTACAAAAATTCACCAAGTATAATAGCCATGTATAAAATCATGAAAACATGCTAAAAGGGACATTTTAGTAGAATGCATGCCATTTGCTAAGTTAAAGCACAATTTTGAAGATAATGGAAAAACATAAGTCATAAGCATAATCAACTCATATATAATCATATCATAAGAGGAACATATCATACTTAACCCTTAAAGTATACTTGTGCAATGCATGAATAAGATCCCATAATCTCACCCATACTAAGTAAAGCTTCTGGAGTAACTATAGTTCATAAATCATCTTCTTGTTCATACTATCATAATGGGGAATAAGCCTTAACCGACATAGACCATGCGAGCTTACCACGGAATTCGGTGTCTACCCCACACCGAAAAGGGGTTGTCCTACTTTCCTAAGGTAGAACCATACTCTTAACTTAGGTGGATCCACTAGCTAATTACCTATGTGGGCACATAGTTTATAGGATAAGGAGATTTCTACTAGAAACCCGGACTCAACTAAGGTAGAAGGTTTCCATCTCATGAGATACATACGTTTGGAACCCGGACTCAACTAAGGTAAAAGGAACCTATTTGGAATGCCGGACTCAACTAGTATAAAAGTTTTCATTGGGAAGCCAAACTCAACTATCGTAGAAGCTTTCATCTCATATTCATATCCACTCGGTGCTAAGCATTTATTCCCATAGATTACATATTAAGTCTTGACATAAATTCATATTCATGGAAGAATGTCTTGACACTCAATCCAACATAATTCATACTATAGCTCATAAATTCAATAGGTGAGAATACCCTTTCAACCTTAGAATCATCATGTTGTGAGAAAACCTTTCACATTATATCATATTCATACATAAGTGTGTACATGAGGATAACCTTCCAACAACACAACAACTAGGTCATAATAATAATCACTTTACTCTCAAAGTGTTCATAAAGCATATTCATAAATCTCATAATCATGCATAATTCTCATACTTTGCCCTTCAAGGACCATAGATCATATTCCATCAACACATCTAGAATTACTACATTAGACATGGATAACAACATAATTCAATTAATTCAATTACTATAAGCATAATCTCATAATACTCTTCTTTCTACAATTCACCCATATCACAAGGTCATAAATTGGAAATATGGGGATTTCATGGAATCTTAGGAGGTTTCATCATATAATTATAATAAATCATCAACTCAATCATAATATAAAGTAATTAAATCAATAAAATCTTTTTTGAAAGGAATCCATGACTTGGAGTCAAACCCTAGCTTTATTGGATGAAGAGCTACCATACCTTAGCAATGAATTCCAATGAAATTGAGTAGAAAACCTTGCTCGTTCAACCCTAGCTTCACCTTCCTTCTTCTTCTTCCTTGGAGTTCTAGAGAGAATTTTTTTGGAGAGGGTTTGGGTCTTTCTTTTGGGATTCGGAATTTTGAGGAAGATGACTTAGTTTAGGGACTTAAAAACCTTATATAGTTAGTCTAATTCAATGTAAAACAATGTCACTTAATATTAACTAAGACTGGAAAACCCCATAATGCCCCTAAGTGTAGCTGCCAAAAGGTAGTTTCAGGCCTCACCCACGACCACACGACCACAGTCCATGGATGGACCCATGTGGAATGTTGGTAAACCGTGGGTCAAGGTTCTGAGGCTTGATTTTCTAGGCTTAACCTATGCCCCTCACCCACGAGGCGTGGGTGCCCTACGTGGGTCACTACCCAGGAAGGCTCTAAGGGTCTTCCTTAAGGACCCTTGGTTGGTCCTTGGGGTCATACCTTGATGTTCTAACACGAAACCCTATATTTTTAGGTACGAGGAGGTACGTTTACGACTCTAACCCTCATGTTAAGCTCTAGTTTAGCATACTAGTTTCTGGAGTGTTACAATATCTCTCCCTTGGGAACATTCATCCTCGAATGATGATCTAGACACCTTACGAAATTAAAGACTCAAAACTAGCAGCCCAACATGCATGAAACATCAAAATAATGAACAATTCAAAGGGGAAAACTTCAACTCCATGTAAAACATCATCAATACAACACAAGGAAGTAGGAACTACATCTAATAACCCATTATGCATAAAAATTCAACATTTCTCATATTCATAGGAGGAACTACCTTCTCCAACTAAAAGCATGCTCAACACTATATCATGGAGCCAATATGCAATTACTCTCAAAAGATACTAAAGCATGTTCACCAACTCATCTCATGAAGTCAAATAGGCAACTCATACTAAATGCACAACAGCATGAGGAACATAAATCATAAAATCTCATTTTCTTACTAAACATGAATTTCTCAAGAACATGCTTAACATAAGGAAATCATGGAAAAGCACATATAACTCACATTACTCCCAAAACACTAAAACTCAAGAGGAACAACTTACCTCAAGCTTGAATAGGAGTAGAAGGAAAGAGATGAGGGTATCGGGATTTCATATCGGCCTCGGCCTCCCAAGTAGCCCTCAACTAAATGTTTTCTCCATAAAACCTTCATAGAAGCTATTTCCTTGTTTCTCAATCTCTTGACTTGCTGGTCTAGGATCTCTACCGAAACCTCTTTATATGAAAGGCTTTCGTCAACTCCCAACCTTTCTAAGGGAATAATGGATGCTGGATCTCCAATACACTTCTTAAGTATAGAAACATGAAATATCGGATGAATCGGGCCCAACTCATTTGGAAATTCCAACTCATAGGCAACCTTCCCAATACGTTTGAAAATTTGATATGGGCCTACATACCGGGGACTAAGTTTCCCTTTCTAACCAAATCTCAGCACACCCTTCATGGGTGGGATTTTCAAATAAACCCAGTCATTAACTTCAAATTCTAGATCCCTTCTTCTCAAAGTGGCATAAGACATTTGTCTACTTTGAGCTGTTCTCAACCTTTCTCTAATAAGCCAAACTTTCTCAATGGCTTCATAAACTAGCTTGGGACATATCAAAGAAATTTCACCCACTTCAAACCAACCAACCGGAGACCTACATCTCCTACCATACAAGGCTTCAAAAGGAGCCATACTAATACTTGAGTGATGGCTATTATTGTAGGCAAACTCTATTAGTGGAAAGTGGTCATCCTAATTACCCTTGAAGTCTATAACACATGCCCTCAACATATCTTCTAATGTTTGGATGGTACGCTCCGCTTGCCCATCAGTTTGGGGATGAAAAACCATGCTAAGCTTACCCTTAGTACCAACCCTTTTTAGAATGATTTCCAAAAGTGTGAAGTTAATTGAGTACCCTGATCCAAAATAATAGATAAAGGGACCCATGCAACTTCACTATCTCTCTTATATACAACTTGGCATAGTCTTCCACTGAATAAGAAACTTTGACGGGAATAAAGTGGGCTGATTTTATCATCCGGTCTATAATGACCCAAATAAAATCATGTTTCCTTCGAGTGCGAGGCAAACCCATAATAAAGTCCATATTTACATCTTCTCACTTCCAAGTGGGAATACTTATATTTTGGGACAAGCCTCCCGGCCTTTGATGCTCAACCTTAACTTGTTGAAAATTAGGGCACTTGGCTACAAAGCCCGCAATATCTCTCTTCATACTATTCCACCAATAGACTTCCTGTAGATCAGGGTACATCTTGGTTGCTCCCAGATGAATAGAATATCGAGAAGTATTAGCTTCCTCTAAAATTTGATCCCTCAAACCATCAACATCCAGAACACATAATCGACCTTGGTACCTATGTCACTCCTCGAATCTACCCCAGGGCATGGACACGGGACCTAGGTTCACGAGTGACTCCAAGCTAACCCTACTGGCATATCATAAGCATACTAAATAAACTGAAGTAAGGAAATACTGTACGGAAGCTTAATCATAAGATGGACCGAAATGAAATAATGAGGAATACCCATACTAAGTCTGAATATATATATAATTGAGAAAAGTTTAAGATACTGAAATAAAACTCAAATGCTAAAACTGAATCTAACTATGTCTGAAATAAGCCTCTATCTGACTAGAAGTGCTGAGACATGCTGAAATGACCCAAAAAGTTCTTAAAAATGTGCTTCGAAAGTTACCGGAAACTTGTTTAGCTATATATAAAAAAATCTGTTTCATTTTTCGAAAATCTGACTTCATATTCTTGTTTAGGGGGGTCAAATTGAGTGGGGAATGGGTCTAACCCAAATTTTAGAGCAACCGTATCAAAATCCAAAATTTCCAAGTGAAGCCTTTTTCGAGGGTCTACTTTGGAGGGTCATATCTCCTAGAACACAAATTATTGGGTGGCCAA